>JAADVB010000206.1:0-34855 GCA_023334545.1 Salisapilia sapeloensis | reverse complement strand
TAGCGGGAAAGCTATATTGAAGTGTTGCGTTAGGTTTTTAATGACAAGTGGCAAACACAGTCGGCTATTCTCAACGAACGCGAAATTGCCCGATTCAACTTGTATGAATAGAATAACGAAAGGTGAATCCCCAATCATGCCGAATCAGTATTTAGAGCGTGCACGGCCTAACATATAAATTAAATAATGACTACTTCCAGTGTTTGCTTCCGTACTTTATAAAGTATCACCAACCTACACTTTGGAAGTCGTGTATCGTGTATACTCTGAAGCTCTTTTGTATGGGGTCAATGCTCGAAGTAGACATGTACCTCTAACACAGAGGGGTCGAAAGATACGAAAGGAAATACAGCAGATATGGCTTGGCTCCGTGACACTAGGTCCCGAAACGTTGCACTACGTCTGCTTAGATCCACGGAACGCATGGTACTTGGTTACCTAAACGACGGTTTGAATCATTTCAGTGTTATAATTGATCTAGACTCTATTTGCTATGAATAATTAGCGAACAAGCAAATAAGGCTTTCATGCGACTACGAAACAATCTTCATCCAGCGTAGCCGTAGGCATGCTCAGAGGACGCTAGAGAGCAAAGTAGTTTTCTGCTTTCTATCAATACGTTGACGCACATCACACAAAGACAGCTAATTCAAAAGTTTAGTCAGTATCAAGATTTCACGTCCATCTACACCCGAAACTTGCAGAGATACTGACAAAGCCGGGGTACGCATGAAAGATAACATCAAAGCAGAAACAGAACTCTTGCTAATAGAACACTTTCTTGTATAAGTATAAGGATATTCATTTATCCTTCCTCTGTTAATTCAGGATTGGTGAACACGAACCATAATTGCAATAGATGTATGCTTCGTGCAATTACTTGGCATCTTGTCTGTAGTATTTGCTCTTGGAGCTCATCGGCACTGCTGTATACCTCCTCACCATCCAGGAAACGAGATTCTAGGCGCAGGTTCGAAGCAAAAACCATCGCGACGGCCATAGCCGTGAAAAAGATAATTAAAGAGCAGTATCCACACCAAGTGAACAGTGATATGACCTTTTAGATACACTGACTGGCGTAAAACCGTCCACGCACAGTACCCGTGCTGGCTTTGTGAGCAATTCTATTATATCTGCATTGAGGAGCGCAGCATAAAAGGAAGCGGAGTCAGCCCCTGAAGCACAGTATACCGCGCGCTAAGATGATTAAGATGTAGAAGCTTATATAGCAACATTTCTTGTTTAAGGTCAACATGGACAAAACGAGTTGGTCTATCCGTTGGGCATGTAAGAGTAAGCTGAAAACCACTGCAGTTATATAGACTACTAGCTTAGGTATTTTGTTCCTCAGGTCAATCAACCAATTCGAGTTCTAAAAGTGTCAAAGGATAGTATACTAAGATCCAACGAGTGTAAGACCCACCTTGGCGATGTAGCAGTCCAGTACCACAAGATAAGCGAGGTCCATTTGGCGACTGAGATAAAGAAGCTTCCTGCCTAGCGAATACGAGGCAGCTCTGTTTATGGATATCCTTCAAGCAATTACGCTTGTGCTTTGGTTTAGCTCTTCTTATGTACCCCCGATTTCTCGTGTACCCAACTCATGACTTAGCTTGAAGTGCTGTTGTACTCTTGTAAGGATCTATTTGTTCGAACATCAATTTCTTCTATGCACATCCTCTGAACTCTTTCTCCCCTTTACAACTTGCTCACTCGTCAAGTTTCTTTGGGTCTTCGTAAGGGAGGAAACATGATGGAAAAGAAAGTGGCTATGATTACCGGTGGTGCCTCTGGCATGGGAAAAGAGACCGCAATGCGTTTTGGTAAGCAGGGTGCCAGAGTGATTATCTTTGATCTTTCTAGCACTGGCGAGGAAGTCGCACGTGACATAGGAAAGAATGCCATCTTTGTCTGTGGCGATGTAAGCAAAGAAGACGACGTTACCAAGGCATTGGACGAAGCTGAAAAAGCTTTTGGGAAGCCTATTAACGTACTTGTGAATTGCGCTGGGATTGAAAGTCGTATGCCACTTGTAACTCCAGCGGGGCCATACCCCTACGACGACTTCAAACGTCTATGTGAAGTCAACTTGTTCGGCACGTTTAATACTTGTCGCTTGGGCGCGGAACGAATGTCGAAAGGCGAGCCAAATTCTGAAGGCGAACGTGGTGTTATCATAAACACTGCCTCGGCAGCGGCACACGATGGACCTGGGTTTATATCAGGCTATTCGGCCTCAAAAGCCGGTGTGCTAGGAATGTCCCTCCCGATGGCGAGGGATCTTGCAGTCTATGGAATTCGAGTCGTATCCATAAGCCCAAGCACCGTGAATACGCCGATGGTGCCACTTGATGAAGTTCCAGACGTACTGAAGGATGCAATTGCATTTCCGTTTCGCATCGGCCAAGTCAGTGACTACGCTTTACTGGCGCAACAGATTCTGGAAAGCCCATACATCAATGGTACTGACATTCGTCTTGACGCTGGTACACGTTTTCCAGCATGGAAAATGCCAGCTTCCATGGCAGAAGCTCCATTTGATAATCATCTTCAGGACATAGATGAGTAATCCGAACTGGAAGCGTGTGTCAGCATCAAGTCTCTCCTAGGGTAGAGTACTTTAAAGGCATATCCAAAAAATCGCGTTAAAACCTCTTGTTTCCACTTTATGGTTTATTTAAACGATTCCATACTAATTATAGCATGCTCCTTCTTAGGCTAAAGATAGATACGTCCGCCCTGTTCTAAATGACATTCAGCATTAAGCTTGATGGAAGAGGTAGAAATAGTGAGAGGGTCAGAAGATAAAGTGAAGGCTTCTATTTGCTGAGCTTAGCTTAGGTGCCAATGTGTATATCGGCTTTTCCATTGTATGTATGGATACGTACTATTCGATGTATATACTTGTGATCTCACAAGGTTTTCTGATAACCTGGGTTTCCAGACACATTCCAAGTTTGCGACTCGAACTTAGCACACGACATTGGCAAAGTAGCTTTCAACCGGCAAATCATTGATTCCATTTCTGTGCGTATCTACGTCAAAGAGTCATTAGAATGAACTTAATACTAGCCAAGATACGTACTTCCATATTGTCATGTACCTAACACGTAAATGACATCTTTAAGTGTTGTACTGTTGTAGTAATCTGATGAATCGAGCAATATATTTTTCCCTGCGCATTCTATGTGCTCTTCATCTTCCCGCCACATCTTACTCACTCGTGAAATTCCCTGCGCATTCTATGCACTCTTCATCTTCCCTTCATATCTTGCTCATTCGACAATTTCCCTTGGACCTTTAAGAAGAAAATAGCACAATGGAAGCGAAAGTGGCTATGATTACCGGCGGTGCCTCTGGCATGGGAAAAGAGACCGCAATGCGTTTTGGTAAGCAGGGTGCCAAAGTAGTCATCTTTGATCTTTCCAACAATGGAGAGGATGTCGCGAAAGAAATTGGGAGCAATGCTATCTTTGTTTGTGGAGACGTGGCCAACGAAGAAGACGTTATCAAGGCCTTAAATGAAGCTGAAAAAGCTTTTGGGAAGCCTATTAACGTACTTGTGAATTGCGCTGGGATTGAAAGCCGTATGCCGGTTGTAAGCCCTGCTGGAGCATATCCGTATGAAGACTTTAAACGTCTATGTGAAGTCAACTTGTTCGGCACGTTTAATACCTGTCGTCTAGGTGCCGAACGAATGTCGAAAGGCGAGCCAAATTCTGAAGGCGAACGTGGTGTCATTATCAACACTGGTTCAACAGCAGCACACGACGGACCTGGTTTTCTCTCCGCTTACTGTGCTTCGAAAGCCGGCGTCCTGGGTATGTCTCTCCCCATGGCAAGAGACCTTGCAGTCTATGGAATTCGGGTCGTATCCATCAGTCCAGGCTCTTTCAACACGCCAATGTCTCCACTAGACGAGGTTCCAGATGTACTAAAGGACTCGCTTGCGTTCCCATATCGCATAGGTCAAGTCAATGACTACGCCGTACTAGCTCAGCAGATTTTAGAGAGCCCGTACATCAACGGTACCGACGTCCGTCTTGATGCTGGCATGCGTTTTCCAGCCTGGAAGATGCCAGCATCCATGGCACAAGCCCCGTTTGACAACCATCTTCAGGATGTAGAAAAGTAATCCGAGTCAGAAGCGTCTATAAGATGACTTTAGATCATCTGAACAAGAAATAACCATGAAGACTAATTTGCCAATGTTAGCTTCTTGTTCATGGCTTTATATTGGCTAGAGTGGGAAAGTATCATCCAAATACTGTCATATCTATAGCACTTACCAATCCATCATGAAGACCATGTGAAAGAGGTAGATATCTCACCAGTCGTCTGTGTCTAGCTTACTATGCAATACCATACACAAACCGACTTTGCATTCGAGACGCTACGATAGAGCTACTCGCAATAAAGCCAAGAGACTCATTTCAACCGCTCGTTACTCTAGACCTTCCTCCAATAAGAGCAAAAACAACTGAAAATGCGATAAATGGTAGAAAAATCATCTTGTCTACTTAGATCGATGAGTTCTGAAGTCGATTGGACAAGTCTCCAATAGCTTCCTTAATATTGTCCGCATTCGATTCGATCCATTGGAGCGAGTTTTGGTGGACGTTCAAGACCTTGAGAATCTGTGCGACTGGGTCATCATCATCCGTCTCCTCCTGATCCGCCTTGTTCAGCTTCTCCACTGTCTCCTTCAACGTCGTGGACATCGAGTTTAGCTGATCATCCAGATCGACCGACAGCTGCAACGTCTGCTCTCGCTCCGTATCTGCCGCAAGTGGTAGTTGGGACTGTTGTTCAAACATTTTGTCGACACCACTTTCCAATTGCTATCATCCAAGTCAATCAAAATTTTATAAACAAACGTTCGTATACAAAATCTACCTCCAATGTCGACTTGAGTTCCATCTGATATGCAAAGATCGTATCGAGGTTCGTATCCAATTCCTTTTGTGCCACATTCAGTCGACGAACGTCACTGGCCGTATCACCCACTTTCTTCTGACAATCGATCAATTCATTGTCCCACATGCTCACTTTCACAGCTTCCGTCGTAAACGTATCAGCATTGCGTTCCAATTGCTCACTCCACATATTAATAATTTCCTACATCAACAATTAAAACAAAGTTTTCATAGTGCACTAGAAAGAGCTTGTACCTCGACTGTCTTGCCCATGTACTCTGCAGGTGGTTTCTCCACCTCCGTCGGCGTCGTCAACGCTCCAGTTGCACCCGCAGTCGTGGACGTTGAAGTAGCCGACAAGGACCCAGCAGCAGTGCTCGTACCGCTAGATGTTGTCGAGTTGAGCGAAAAGCCACCAGCATTAGAGCTAGTGCTCGTGGATGTTGGCGCAGCAGACGTACCAGAGGATCCGGAGCTCATGCCGCTAAAGCTAAAGGAAGAGCTAGACGTCGCTGGTTGTGCTCCAAAGCTAAAGCTGCTAGAAGAAGAGGTCGCTGGAGCAGTCGTCGTGGTCGATCCGCTCGGCTGAGACGTCGATGAAGTCGCGGAAGTAGCTTCAGAGGATGACGAAGCCGACGTGTTATTGCCACCGAAGCTAAAGCCGCTACCAGAAGAGGCTGCCGGTGCCGCAGAGGTCGCTCCGAAGCTAAAGCCACTGCCTGTACCAGTGCTAGACGAAGTACCGGTCGTGTTCGTCGTGCTTGCGGTTGATCCAGAGGCCGGAGCACCGAATCCAAAGCCAGAGGATGGCTTGGTCGTGGTAGAAGAGCTGTCTGTTGTGGAGGTCGCAGTGGCGCCAAAGTTAAAGCCGCTGGAACCCCCAGCCGATGTGGCTGCGGATGTCGTAGGTGCACTGGAAGTACCTCCAAAGCTAAAGCTGCTAGTTCCTGAAGATGAGGCCGGAGTCGATGACGTCGCTCCGAAGCCAAAGCCACTGCTACCTGTGGTTGTTCCTGAGGATGCTGCTGGTGTTGATGAGGACGCTCCAAATCCGAAACCACTCGTACCTGCGGTCGTTCCTGAAGACGCTGCTGGCGTGGACGATGTGGCTCCGAATCCGAATCCACCACTACCTGTCGTCGTCCCGGAAGATGATGCAGCTGGGGCACCAAATCCGAATCCTCCAGAGCTACTAGATTGCTGCGTCGAAGCCGAGGTACTACCAAATCCGAAGCCACCACTAGCTGCTGGCTGAGAAGTGGATGCATTCGAGCCACCAAAGGCAAAGCCACTTCCAGAGCTACCACCCGCCGACTGTGACGTTCCCCCGAAGTTGAATCCACCACTACTACCACCCGTGTTTCCACCACTATTACTTCCGAAGCCAAAGGACATGTCTAGACCGAGATATGCTTGCTCAAGAGGTCGAATCGACGCGACTTCGTGCCTACCTTTTTGAATTGTGTTGTTTGGTGTCGACTGGTTGTGTGGACCACCTTTTCTTTCCTGAGTCCAGAATCAGAAAAGAAAGAATCAAGGATAAGGTCCGAAGACACGAGATGAACTTTAATATGGGCACCGACATGCCGATGGCTGGCGTGAATAACGAAAGTGGGTTCATGCAGCAACTACAGAGTGTCCCGCAGCAAGTGTCTATGACTAGCTCAGGCACTGGCATGGACTCGGATGCTACGTTTGACGTCGGAGATGCCTATGGCAAAGCACGTAATCGAGGCAATTATCGTTGTAGCAAGTGTGGAGAGCCGAAGAAAGGGCATGTGTGTCCGCTCGTGCCTACCAACTATAAATGCAACCGATGTGGGTTGACGAAAAAGTCATGCTCGTGTGCACGTACGTTTATTTCTATGTGACTTCTATGTATTCAGACTAAATCGTAATATAGCTCCTGAAAAAGCGAGTGTCGGCGTCCAAGTTGAAATGGATGAAGAGATGACAACGCGTGTGCTAGATCTCAATACTCAGGTACGATAGTTGTACGACTAATATGAATTAAAGAGATAAAACTAAGTCTTATGTAGGGCATGGAAGTCCACTTTACATCAATGTCGGAGGACACTGAGATGCAATCGGATAATTTCCAGACATTGTAGTCCCACGTACCAGACACGTCGACCTAGTTGGTTCATTGAATAGCTTTCCTAATGTTCCAATAGTCGTGACAAGAGTCCATTTGTACCGTGCATGCTTCTTCCCTTTTTCGTTCCAATTTTGTCTCTATTACTATGTATTCGCTATCGTAAGAACTATTGCAGGTAGCTGGTATCCTTGTAGTTGAGTAGATGTGACTTTGGCACGTAGTGGATTGGACTTGGTGACTTCATGGAGGTAGAGGAGACTGATACCACCATGTAGTTCAATCGAAAGGACCAGGATGTTCTGGAATAGTGTCTTGAGTCGAGCCAAGATAGCATTCATCATTAGAGTGAACGGCATAAAGTATGTCTGAGCGAATTGAGAGACCAAGCCTAGTCGTACGCAAGAGGTAAGTAAAAGTTTAGTTGACTTACACGTAATATATACCTTTATAAGCCTTTCTTATCGCTTGGATGATCTACAGCAAAGCTATATGAACAAAAGCAATGGTAGTATATATAGAGAAGGGATTACCTCGGTCGCTTGTAAGGATATGGAGACCAAATGCTTTAATACAGAGTCCGTTTTGGTGACAAGGTCGGTGGATAAGCGTTTCCAAGAGATATGATGCATTCCCTCTTCGACCGTCAAGTCTGTCAGCAGTGAATTTGCTTCAATAAACGCAGACCGAACTTGCTTTAGCGGTAGATCACGCAAGCATCGTTTCACAAGCTGCAAACTGTGATAGTACGGAGCTCGTCGATGCTGATTATGATTTTTGTACATCAATCGACGGAAAAGATCTGCTTCTTGGCGAATGAGGTCAACGACTGGAGGCACAGATTGAGCATCATTTTGCAATTGCTCGATCGAGCTCCTCGTTTCGTGCTCCTGCTCCTGCATTTGGCGTGTTGGATGGTTGTCAAAATGCGATTCTCAAAGGTCGTATACGTGATTGACACATTCGGGAGTACCACCATGCACGAGTCATGATACACCGCAAGCTCTGTGTATTGATGCATTGCAAAAAGATGCTGTTCAAGACACTACGTCTTCATAGTAAAGCAGTACATCTAGACAGAAAGAGATCTCATGTAGGTTCCAAAGTGGATTTTACTCGGGAACATTCGTTGGATAGCAAATGGTGCGTCCTCTACGCGAGGGATGTGTAGGAGACGTACGAGTTAACGAAATACTTGGAGAAATATTTTTGTGTGTATTGTTAATAATTTGAAATGTCCGCGCTGTCTAAGGCATTTGTCCTGTACAAGCATGGGAACAAGATCAATGACATGCATGGGCAACCCTGCTCTCCATTAGACATTGCGGACGGTAGACGCATTGAAACTAGCTATCCTATCGCTATCGGGTACTATCCTATCGATCGAGTCGTACTACATGACCGGTCGAAGTCGTTCTTCTTCAATACGTGCGAGGAACTTGACCATCTTTCGTCGGCGATACTTGTGCTTTGCCAGCGTAAATGGGACAGCCTTGCCGCTGACGACCGTGCGCGGCACGACGTTCCAGCTGACATCGCTTGGTGCGCGGATCGGGGCACCGACACGGCACATGTGGCTCACACTGAAGCGCATTTGCTTGTGCGGGTAGTTTTGCAACACTTTGGCCTTGACATCCGCAACTTCCCGCTCCATGGGCGTAGACTCGGATGTCAGTAGTTGTGGTACATACTTTGTCTTCTTCTTCAGCACAGCATGTCCGCCATTCGCAGAAGCTTGTTGGTGCAAGTGGAAAGCACCGATTTTAAATTGCGGTCGAATACCCATAGTCTAGATGGAGAGTGGTCACTTGTGCGATAGGTTACAACTTGAAAACTGAGGATCGATCGAAAGTGGTCTTTAAAACGTATCAACGTTTGTAGATTGGATGAGGGTACGTCAGGCAAAAGTGCGACAGTCGACATTAGTCACCACACGGAATTTGTTTTTCGTGTTGCTACGAAGTCTCTTTGTAGTACATTCGATATCTGAATGGCTGGCATACTTCGCACCTACTACAGCTAGCTTGCGATCACTTCCTTTCGGTCAGATGGTACAGACCAGGCATCTTGGTCTTAGATGACCCCCAAGCACGCGCAATGCCCCATGCCCTTCGTCGGATGTGCCGCCAACTTCAACATCTGAAGACACGCAGCAGTGCTCTATGTGACGTTTGGCACCGGAAGTATCCAATGACAGGTACATCGAGTCGGACACGTGCACGTCGCTTTTATAGAACAAGAATGGCAGACGTATCCGACCACTAGACAATGGATATCTCGATGTCGCATGCAAAAATCCTTCTTCATCATACTTCTAATATCCTACTTTCTCCGTCTTTACTCTAACTCCGTCGCCGGCATGCGTCCTTACCAAGTAGGTTTAAATACACCGTACAAACTAGGCTCGACGAAAAGACGATCGACGCGTCTTCACTACTCCAAGTGTCTCGCACGTTTGTACATGGGCATTGTCGTCACGGGCTCGGCGTGCCATGCCATGCACTCGTCCATCGATTGCTCCGAAACAGATTCAATCGTCGGCTCATCTTCACGCCGACGCTTGCACAGCGCAGTCGTTTTCAAACGTTCCAATTGCCGAGGATGTGGAGGAAAATCTTTGTCGTAGAACCTTCCACCACGCAGCATCTGCTGCATCATGTGTCTGAACTGGTCCGGGTCTGCCTGCAATTGCTCCGCCGCCGTCGGATTCAAAACGTAGTCGATACCTGGCTCGACAAAGATTAACTGTACCGACGTTAGTTACCGTGTGATGGATTCTGTGGGTGATAGACGTACCTGGAGACCAAGGAGGACCGTGTTAATGCTCAGGACGGGTCGCCAGTCTTTCGCCAAGATCGGCATCATTACTTTTCCTGTGTTTAAATCCACATTCGGATGCCATACGCTAGAAGAGAGATAAGTATCTTGATTCAGATTCGATAGATGCAAAGCTTACGTTGTAAGGCACTTGACGCTTGGAGCTATAGGCAAGAGACTTTAGTACAGTACTTTTGGAAGATGATAAGAGGATCGTACGATGGAAGGGATATGTCCTTGGGATATTCACATAAAAAGTAAAGTTGCCATTGGCATAGGGACCAGCAGTGTCGGCAATAGCGATTGTGAAGACGAGGTGGAGCATATTATCCATCCCATCAGGAAACTCGATCCCCGTCGTCGCTTGTGCACACGTGAATTTCGCTTTTGCGAGCTATAAGCACAAGAACAAGTATTAATAATCGTTGCATTCGTACTCTAGAATAACTTAGATACTTCATTAATGTCCTTTTGCACACGCAGGGCGGCAAAGTCCGAGCGAATGTACATCGTCCCACTCATGCTTTTCTATACGACTCCTTTGGAAGCTCTTCTCCTTGATGCTACTTGTCTCCAGTAGACTGGGATGTATGTAAATAACACTGGAGCTTGTATTCAATGCTAGTAGTTCTCGTGGAGGAGAAAAGTGCTAGTAGACAGCGTACCGGACCTTTCTCCGATACTAAAGTTGGCACTTTCTCTACGAACTTGCGTGGATAAATTTCTATGAACTGGCAACAATTGGAATTTTATGGATGTTTCTTCTAGAAGACCGCATCTTTTCTTTGATATTTATATTGACACACTCCGTTTATTTATTTTATATTGAATCTCGTAAAAGTAGCACCATTCGAGACAAGAATTGATCGACACGAACAAAGAAGTGAGAATGACCGAGGTCGATGGCTCTAATGTGCGAGAAGGATTCGTCCTCATGTCCACTTTGATCTACGGTGGCATTCCACTCGAGTACTTGGACCGGTGTGCCAAAATTCTCCAGCCAAAGCACATGGAAACTGTATTTGAGGAACGATCTGTCCAAGGTCTCTGTGGCTTCCCACCATGCTCCAATCAATTACCTATGTAAGGCTCTATTATATACACTTATACGACTCTTGGTGCTTACAAAGATGTATGTGGTAGAAATGCAGCAAAATATCGTGTCTCGCTTGCCAGAAAAGAGATTTATGATGCGCAGCACGAGAATAAATTCTGTTCCTCCCATTGCCTAGAGGTTTGATATCCAGTAAGTTTATAATATCTATCATACCAACCTCAGCATCATGATAGAAAGCCAAGGTATTTGCATCCAAGCTAGCAACGAAGCCACCGCAGCTAGTACCATCTCTAAGAGAAGTATTTGGTTCGGACCGACCGAATCCATTTCAGGAACTTCCTTCCACAAACACTATTCCAACAAACAAGTCCGCATCTGTGCCAAAAGCCAAGACTATTTGGTCTAAAACGGACGATCTTGGTATCGTTGAAAGAAGTAGTAAACCGTCTCATTCCTCTGTTCTGTCCGTCCCACCTTCCTTGTCGTCCAAGACACCCATGCAGATACAAGAGAATGAAAGCAAGGAACCAGACAGATCTTTCCCAGATGCTAGTCAAGCCGTCAACATTGAAGGATTTGTCTTTCCATCGCATAAACAGCGTATGGCAAAGAAAGTCGAAGCTCTACTTCAGAAAGACGGAGAGAAAGAAGAGGAACTAGTAGTTAGTGACAGTGACGAAAGTGATGCAGAGTCAGAAGGAGCTTCTTCCGTCAGTAGTTTCGATATTTCCGATTGTGACGATGAAGAAGAGGTGACGATCCATGATTTACCTCATTTCGCCAATCTCTGGCGAATGATGTCAAGTTGGATCACACAGGAGACGCAGCTCCTATCTCTCCGTCTTCCTCTTCCAGAGAAAGAAGAAGGCGAGACGGAGAAAGTGAATCAACACGTTCGCGTGCAGCGATGGAATGCACTCTCAGTCGTGATTCATCGACCATTACCTGTCGTTGCAAAAGAATTAGCGTTAAGTACCGATCGATATGTGATGAAAAAGTTTGATCATATCGCACAAAGCTTTGCATTACGAGAGGCTGTGGACTCTAGGAATGCTCATCAGGTACCGCCTTCTTCTACGATCTAAATAGACGTTACTGACGAGGATGTAGTGGACGTGTATTGCAGCGCTAGTGCTATTGGCAGCACATGGAAAGCGACCAGAGGATGTCACCACTGGCGATCTAGGGTATGTCTACCATACACCATCATGCCTATTGATGTGCTAACGACTGTAATCGATAGAGAGAGGACGCAAAAGCTACTTAAGCTAGATGCGCATGAAGTAGGGCAGCTCATGTCGCTCTTCTACGATCTCCCGAATGCCGATGAGATTCCAGTCGATACAGACGTCGCTCCGATACAAAAGGTGGAGATCATCGAAGAGAGTGCAGACACGAGCGAAGAGGTACGTCTCCCACCTGGCACACGATACACTCTTTACTTATCTATCGATAGGACGACACTATGTGTCGAAAGTGTAAGCGCAGGAAAGCAAAATGCATTTGCAAACAACGAAAGCAAGAGACGGATGAGCTTACGTCAGAGGAACTCGAGAAGAGGCTACAGGAAGCATTGGTCGTGCGCAAGGAATATGAAGAGTTTTTAGATGCAGTGGAATAAACGTGCTGTTCCGAGTTATACTTTGCGTCGTTTCGAAGCGTTATCAAAAGCACTACCGAAGCGCTGGTCTTGTGCAAGACGATGCTTTTGATCTGACGTCGGTGCGTCTTTCATCTCCGGATGTGGTGATGGAAACGTCGGCATCATGGCTTCGTCCTGTGGAAATGGTCGTTCACGAAAGTATGGATGGTTGATAGCTTCATCCGCCTGCAGTCATATCAACGATAAGCTCACAAGAACTCCTCTTTACTATGAAGTAGCTTACGGATAAACGTTTGGATGGGTCATACGCAAGCATCGAGTTCAGGAGAGTAATGCCGTTTGCCGAGAGGTCTGGAAACATCGTTTCGAGTCGATTAAAAGTGTATCGAGAAGTATCAAATGCCAAGTGCTCTGCATTCGGCAACGAGTACATGTCCGGCCATATTTTTTCCGTCGCTCGGCCTAGTACCTACATCGACGAGATCTTAGTGATATTGAGACGTTGCTGTCGTGTACTAGACTGACTTTAAACATCCACTGGAGCTGGTCCAGATCATTTTTTCCTGGCATCATTGGCTCTTGTAGCAACAGTTCGCCAAAAATACAACCACAAGCCCATATATCTACAGCCGAAGTGTACGTCTTGCAGCCGAGTAGAATCTCAGGCGCTCGGTACCATAAAGTGACGACTTTGGACGTGAGCTGCTGGTCCGAAACAATTGGACTGCGTTCTCTTGCAAGCCCAAAGTCAGCTAGTTTGACTGTTCCGTATCTGTCGTAGAGGATGTTTGATAGCTTGATGTCTCGATGGATTATCCCTTGTGCATGCAGTGAACGAAGAGCTTTTAAGACAGATAGCAGAATGCGCTTAGCTTCCGATTCCTTAAAAACGTGGCGAGTAGCACCATGATTCTTTAGTAGCAACGACAAGTCATGTTCGCAGTACTCGAATACTAGAAACACACTAGAGCATGCATAAGGTACTTGGTAGAATCGCGTATACGATGCATCCTACCTCGATCGCTTGCGGCCAACGACGACATCAAAGAGCTGAACACAGTTCGGATGATGTATCCGCTTGAGTAACTTGATCTCTCGAATCGCAGTAATCGGAAACTACAGTATCATGATCGTCAATTTGCATCCTTCCACTCCATCCACTGTCCATCTACCCCTTCGATTCCTTCATTATGTAAAATGACACGCTTCAGAGCGACAATACGGTCATATTTAAGGTCTCTTGCACGATAGACTGTACCGTACGTTCCTTCCCCAATACGATTTAGCTTCTCAAACTCTTCCACGTCCCGACAACCACCTAACGCTTCGAAAAACTCTTCTCCTGCCATTCCAACAGCGTGTTCGAAATGATGATACAAACGATGAGGCAAATGGCTACAGTACAAGTACTTGTGTATTTTTACTTGTAGATTTCCATGTACATAACATAAAACGTTTTAATGACTATTAATAGCATGCATGCACTCGTCTTCAGCATGTGATTCGCCTCAACGAATCCGAGATTTGCAAATAAAACTTTATTCCGTACGTGATATACGGTGGTGAGACCGTAGAGACTTAGATCTGATACAGTTCAGACGTTCGGGATGCAGCAGAATGAAGATGGAGATTTAACGATTCAAATTCCTCCGACAGAGGCATCTCATGGTGATCGGACAAAAGGTACTTTTGGAGGAAGACAGCGATGGATCTCTGGTGGGAACAATGCTGCCGAGTCTAAAGTACCCGGAACGAATGTCGGCGGGTATTCTACTCCTAGGCGTGGGCTACTATCGACAAAGGCGTACGCTACGTTTATACTAACAATGTGATCGTATGACTGAATGGGATGTAACATGGATAGTAAAATTGCACCGCCTTCCGTCCAGTCCTTCCTGTCATCCATGGGCATTGCTATCGGTGAAGAAACCCAGCTTGTTGAGAAGGAAATTGACGAAGTATCTTCACTTCGACGGGTACCATCACTAGCGAGCTCATAACTAAAGCTAATACTCACGATCTTTCGTCTGATTTAGGACTACGACACCTGCAAAAATTTTAACAGTCAGAAAGAGATGGAGATCAAGGTAGGCTCATGCGCTCATGTATATATGTGGCAGTCATTAACACGCACTTGAACAGAAATTAGAGGAAGAGATCAGTAACATGAGCATGACCCTCAATGGCCGAATGCAAGACTCGAACCAAGCGAAAAACCAGGCTAATAACATACTGAACAAGTCAAACTTATACGAATCCAAGCTGGAAGAAGAGATGTCGGATCGCAGTGTATACACTCACATGATTGAGAGGTTATCAGCTGAAGCGATGGAAGCTAGGAAGATGACAATGGAAAAGGAACAAGCACTGCAAGGTTTGCGTCAAGATACAACCCTTAGTACTTCGACGCTCATGTCTGCAAGACGAGAGAAATCGAATGCCGAGCTTGCGTTCAAAAAGATCTATGAGAACCGTTGGGAGCAGAAGCAGGAAAGTATTCGAGCTTTGGACGCGATGCGGCAAGCAGTGGATCAGACCAAGTTGCAATACGACATACTCGAACAGCGTGAGGTGTCGAGAAAGCAATACGTCGCGGATGCTCTTGGTGCTATGCGGATGCGTGAATCGAAGCGGTTGCGTCATGAGTCCTCGACACAGATGATGCATTTCTCTGAGTTACAGGATGAGCTTTCCACGACGGATGGTAGACTCACTGCGATTGAATCCGAGTTCAAGCAACTTGTCGTTGCGGCAGGTACGAATGAAGTCGAGCGTATAATTGCGAAACATCAGAGTAGAGAGACGACTTTAAAGAATTTGGAGGAAGAGCATGCTGTTGCAGACACAAAGCTTCGACGACTTAAAGAGCGCCATAAAGACCTGAACTCGACGCTCGTTCATTTGCGTAGTGCTGCTGTCAACTCACGAACGATATACCAGGAGATGGATAAGACAGCGGAGCAGCTCAAGGACATTGACAAGGAAGCAATGTCGTTATCAACAAAGGTGAATCGCAGCAGCCTCGCGATGGACACCTTCCGGTCGTGCATGGTGAAGTGTCTAGCAAAACTACATACGATCCAAGGATCATCCGACTTTGATGAGCCACAGGAAGATCGGAAAGCGATCGAGTTACCAACGCCAGAGCTATTACAAGTCGTGGAGCACAAGCTAAATCGTGTGATGGATGTGATTAATCGCGAGAAAGCCGAGCGAGAGTTGCATCGAAGCGAATCAAACACTGGTGGTGCTCCCGATACACCTGGTTTCGATATCAAGAGCCGAACGCCTGCACCAACTGAAAGTGAAGAGCACTTTATCCTCCGGATGTCACAACCAGACACTTCCCCAGCCAACGTCCGTGTCCGACCTAAATCGAGAGGCTGCTTACCAATGCCATCGCCAGTTATTCCAGCATCTCCACCAAAACGGAACGATACAAGCCATGACGAGGAAGAAACGATCGAAATCGGCAAAGGACAAGAGGATGAACCGGTTATCGGACGACAAATGCGAAAGAAACTCACGGGACTTGTCGTGAGCAAAAGCAAACGTGGCAAACGGGCTACGACACCTCAGACATCACATTAATACGTTAACGTACGTGCAAATGGCCAAGTAGATTGACCGGATGCATCTCTATAGGTCGTTCTAGTTAGAGTGGACGCATCTCATTTTCGATTCTAATTGGCTAAAAATACATTCGATTCCTTAATACTTATTACGTGAGATGGAGGCTGACGCTGCGGTACCTGCCGTCATGGCCTTGGAAAGCGAGGATGGATGTAATTGTGGACGTCCGCATGGTCCTTCAAGTCATCCTCATCAAGTAGGATGCATATGTCTTCATATAAGAATTGATTAGCGAGTGATAACGGAGTATGATTTTACCTGATTAGCATGCAGCAGCGACGTCCTTGGCGCACCAACTGTGGTTTCCATGGCGATTCATTGTATTGGTATGCTATCTATACGTCAGCTATGATGCAAGTTGATGACTAATAACTTATGAATAGTATCCACTGCCGACTTTGATCGCCTACCTCGTCTTTAATGCGCTCTTCGTATCGATCGGGTAGACTCGTTTCAAGTGACATGAAGTCCAGCTCATTCTCACAACACATTTTTGCAATCATGTAGATGGCTGTTCCGACTCTTAGCATCGTTAATTACGATGCCGGGAGTAGTATTGGCTGTAGCCATCGCAATCACTTATGGCATCTATCGCCTCATTTCTCTCATTTCATATCCTGGTCAATTGTCCATGGTCATTCGTGATGGAGAAAAGAGCTACGCGAGGGCTATTAAGCGTCGGATAGGAACATTTATAGAAGCGTTGGTGGAAGTAGCTACCGTCCTCGGTGATTCTGAATCTGTTTCGACCACAAGTACGCGTCTAGTCCAGGCATCCTTTCGCGTTAAGCTACTGCAGGCACAGCAGAATCTGGAGTTTGCCATGGAATCCATTGCGAACCCATTGCTAGACACTCTTGATCGCGTCGAACAGGTAGCTTCCATCCATTATACAGCCAAAACGTCCGTCTAATTGCCTTCCGATAGGACTATGAACTAAGTTCTGATGGGAAAGAGATCGCGGATGTGTTACGAGACTTGAGATCGATGCACACGAGCTCCTTAAAGCCAATTCTATCTGATCTAGTTCAAAACACAACAGGTCCAACGAAAAACAAAAGTCTTGCAAATACTTCTACCGCCACATCCGCACGTGATGTCGTTCCTAATCTTGCAGCATCCATATCGAATCTACGAGAAGCGATGCAACTTGTCGGACCGTCAGAAGAGGAGAATGCTGCGTCAAAGCGAACACCTTTATCACTCGCAAAAGCTCTTTGTCAAAGCACACCTCCAGACGTCGATTCTGTCGCGACGTTAGACATGATGCGTGCTAGCTTATCCGTCCAATACGGTGGCGAGCAAGTGTGGATTGATGGACATAACGGACATCGTATCGACGCGATGTTCATCCCAGCATCCAGTCTTCAAAGTGATCGACCGACAGTACTCTTTTGTAATCCGAACGGAGGTCTATACGAGTTCCATCCGATGCAAATGGACTGGTTTCACTTTTACACACAAACACTCGAGTGTAATATGCTCCTGTATAACTACCGAGGATACGGTCGAAATGTCGGCTCTCCGTCTCCACCAGATAACAATCTGGATGCAGCAGCTATCGTACAGTACTTGAAGAAGGAAAGAAAAGTAGGTAAACTAGCAGTACATGGTGAATCGATCGGTGGTCTAGCCGCAGCGTACGTCGCGCGGCATTGCCCAGAGGTAGATGTTATGATCGCAGACCGGACGTTGAGCAGTCTGCCAGCGTTAGCCCAACGTCTTGTTGGTGGATGGGCTGGATCAACCGTTCGATACGTCACGCGTTGGGATACAGACAGCACATCCAACTACCTGTATGCAAAGTGTCCCAAGATCCTCTGCTCTGACGCTCGTGACGAGGTCATTCTAGACCCAGCATCACTAAAGTCAGGTGTGGCGCTGCGTGTGGCATTACAAGACGAGCTGGGAGAAATCCCAAAGGCATCATTACGTTTAGACATGTCGGAACCGACGAAAGAAGATGCGACTGATAGCAACTTTTCTCTTTCCGACTGGATTCTACAACCAGTTAGCGTTTGCACGAACTCTCCTCTCTCCTCTTGTAACTCAACTGCATCCACAAGGCAGTCTTCTGATGCCGAGTGCTATCCGAAACTCGGAGGTCCACTTAGTGAAAGTATGGTCTTCCGATTCGCCAGCGCAGCTCTGTCCATCGGTCGTCGAGCCATGCGTTACTCTGCTTCTAGAGAAGCAGACAAGGAAGCTATCTTGTCTGAATCGAAAGGACATGTCGAAGTGAGTATGCCAGATACGACCAAGACGTCTTCTGATTCCGAAGGAGACTCAATCGCAGCACAGCAAGGGGATGGTCACTTAGAGTCCAGTGGCGTAGATAGTAAAGACAAAGAAGATGAAATCAGTCACGACACGCCGTTAGATCCAACACACCCACTTGTATTCCCAGATGAACTCGTCGCTGTCGTCTGGATGCAAGTGGCGTGCATGGATGGATACTGTGGCCAGTGTCTGCTTGAAGCAGCCGAACACGGTGACTACGACCGCATTCGTGCGTGGACAGCGTCTCTACTTGTATGGGGTGGTGTAGTCACACCGGAGCGTCGGTATATGCCGACGGAATCTCCGTTCGAATGCCAAGGCATGCGCATCGAGCCTCGTACCATCTTTCAGACGAACGATACATTGCAACATATCGCTGAAAAGCATCCGAACGTCAAGTATGACGATGACATTGGCTTTCTTATCAATATGGTCCAATACTTTGTCGATCGAATTGAACGCAAGTGGAAGGAACTTGACTGTCGAGACAAGAAAAAAGTCCTCTGTCCGGACGAAACTTCGTTAGGTGACCTTCTACCTCTTCATTGTGGCCATAACAAAAACTTTAAAGACGATGAGAAAGAACGCTTAAAAGCTTTCTTACGTCAAGTGGACTTTATTAAGGACCAAGTTGAATAAAATTTGCTTGTATTTGCGGAAAACTAGTCGATGCTTGTAATTCCTTGGTAAAAATGTGAGCTGATTCAATGTATATTTGCTACCTTGAACGTCCTACCCCAACTCATGCACTTTAATTCGTACACAATGTCGTCAAGTTGGCGTCTAGACAGATGGAACAGCTTTCATCTTGCAAGCAGAGTGCATGGAATGCGTGTCCACATGGCAGAACGACCACCTCCATGCTTTCATTATCTACGAGTATCATATCAATAAATATTCTTTTTCTTTTAAGAATAAAAAGTATAAAGTACCATGCGTAATTAAAACGACTGGAAGCTCACACCAGGCACACGTGCTGTCATGAAGTTCCACTTCGCCTCCCCACTCACTATTACGATATTCATACGATCGCTTAATGAGAGATTGACCAGGCGTTGCTTCTGTCGAGGAAGAGCGCTTGCGTCGTTGACCAACACCACCTCCATGACTCATTTCATCCTTCAAGCTCAACTTCTTCTGCTCTTCCACAACATCTTTCCATTCTTCAAACTGATCATCATCTAGCGATGGCTGTCTAATACCCATTTCTAGTTCCATGACACCAGTAACTTGCGGCGGAAGAGCCATTCCTTTCGCACCTGTTGCATCCCGATAAGACTTCCAGACACTCGAATCCACAACTTCCAGCATCTGGTGAACTTCCGACTTGCGTCGATCTTCGAGTGCAGCTGCATGTGCAATCGACTGCAGGAGCGTGAGTGGAACTCTTTTCACAAGGTCTTGAAATTCCTCCAGCAAAGCGATCGCTTGAGAGCTTTCCAGGACCTTAAAAACATTGAACAATGTGCTCGACACGAGTTTCTGTTCCCACTCGAGACCTCGATCGATATGCTCCATCACTCTCTCCAATACAATCCGCATCAGGTCTGAGATACATGAGGGCGTCCATGTCAGTTTCAGACACAAACGTTCCAACATATCTAGTTCTCTCTTCCTCAAGTAGAACGCAGCTAGCTGAGACAACTCCTTCTTTCCTCTGTCTTGTGTACAGTCTACTCGAAGCGACTGCAACATCAGTTCAGTCATACCAGACGCCATGCCATGTTCATGGCATGACTTCCAAACACTCTCGTGGTCAAAGAGGAAGAGTTCAGGTTGCGCCAAAAGTGACGTCACCCACTTTTCCTTTCCTCGTCGTCCTTCCTCTTCAAATAGATGTCGTACAATCAGTTTATCTGAGAAGCAAAGCTTTAGACATCGATCGACTACCATCCGATCTTGTCCTGCTTGCTCTCCTTTCACTTCCAACAGACGCACGAGATACCTTATGTATGTATGCACTTGGTCTTTCAGTTGCGGATCCTTCAACGTACGCCAGTCCTCTTTATCACCAGTCAACCTCGATCCAAAGAGACATCGCTCGACATTCCATGGATACACAACAGGATACTGATGACAACATACTTCCACTGCTTCCACTGGACACTTCTTCAGCAACAGATCCAAATGATGCAGTAGCAAACACAACGATTCACTCTCTTCTACATGCTGCATCGCACCAGCTACATCTCCTTCGGCTATACTATTCACCATGTCGTCGCCAATCTCTGCCATATTCGCATTCGCCATGACATTATCCAACAGTTTTTGCAGTGCGTCGGGGAAATATCGGAGACTACATACTTCTGCAGCTAATTCTGGATTCAAGTACGCTCCGTACTTGTTCACAAACTCTTCTGCTTCATCCGCCGTACACACTTGCCTACTCTCCCTCTCTCCACGAGTGCTCCAGTCGTACTCTTCCTCCAAGTGCATCACCGCACCCATTTCTACTGCAAATGCCATACCTCGAGATGTCTTTACAACTCCATCTTTCGGTGCTGGACGAATGTGAAGCTTATCACCTGCAGCAAACACGACAAAGTACGTCGATACAAGAGCTCTTACGAGGTTCCAGTCGCCTCTCGTCAGCGGCAGACCGTCTCCACCTACTAAAGCTTCACCCTTGGCAAATCCACCAGACGTAGATGCATCACTCGACAAGTCCGTCGCATCGTCACTGTGCTGACTAAGAACATCTTCAGCACTTGCAGTCGGATCGAAGCAGCTAAGCCACGACCCGATCGTTGATAGCACCCTCTTCATGTCTCCTTGGAGCAAGAAGAGGTTCGTTAAGCAAGCGCATACACGCGTGATCCCTGCTGCAGGCCACAGTCTCTGCGTCAAATGCTTGGTCTTCTCCGCGGTCAACGCTGCGGACTGTAGTTCCGCCGCCAGATCATTCGCGTCTCGTTTCAGTAGAGGTGCTAGATCCGGCGTCGTGGCTAGCTGTCCACTCACCATCGACTGCGTCTTTACTTCACTACTTGCAGTAGCATGAAGATATCGTTTCAAAGCATTTTGACTATTCTTCTTGTACTCTGGTGACGAGTGGTAATGCCCAGACTTTTTACTCTCACTCGAGTCCTTTGCATGTGTATCCTGTACACTGACTTGCATCACACTTGCCGTACTAGACGCTCGTGTCGTTAGCGCTTCCTCTTCATTCTCTTGGAATAAATCCGGCAGATCAAAGTTATCTGGCTCATCCTCTTCGACAGACGAAAAGAAAGACTCGTACTTCTTATGTGTATCCCATAAATCTGTCGCAATGGCTTCTAACAGCACTTCAGTGTCTACTCGATTATCCTGACCAGACGATGACATGGCGATTCGAAGGACTGGGTACTCGTCACCATTCTCATCGATCTTCCATCCGTAGCTGTACATATGCGGAGGCACAGGGTCTAGTAGAACGTCATCCTCCACATCTTCTGTCTCGCCAAAGACACTAGTAAACTGTCCTCGTCCAAACCTTGTGGACGTATCAATGATATTGTTAAGCATACTCGTACTAGGCAAAAAGGTAGAGAAAGCTCTCGCAGCGATATCTGGATTCAGACTATCTTTCAGTCTCGACGACAGACGATTCATGTTGCTCTGATCCATCTCCTGCACTTCTTCAAAGTGTTTTACACGAGCCATGATCTCCGCCATGAACATCTCTCTGTCTTCCTCTCGAACGATCGGATCGCCTTTCGTATGGAAAGGTACTTGCACTGTCCTAGCTTGTACGTTCGATCCGTCTGGCGTCAAAATACTTTTCGAAGAAGATGTAAAGGAAGGAGCGAGGACATCAGAGTATTCATTCTGCTTGTGCAAATGATGTTTGCCAGTGGCTAGTGTCACGGCAGCGTCAGTAGACGAAGGAGAGACGTGGAGCGAAGAGATTTCACTTTCATCTACAGACGGAAGGTCGATCGAAGCAGTGGACTGAGGACGTTGCTTGTACACGATCTGCAGAGGCTCGATCGAGTGCACATTGGAGTACTCATCCGACTGGTGTCTGTCTTCTAGCTCTCTCGCATGTGTCAATAAACTATCCAGGTGATTTGTCATATTTTCGGCGTCGTCATCTTTCTCTTCCTCTGGCTGATCTTCCGTTAGTTTAGACCATTGATGCTGCAATTGCTCCAGCACAAGTACATCGTTCATTTGATATTCCAACGCAAGTTCCACCGATTTGCGGACATCTCCCTTAGCATACGTATCTAAGAACTGTTGCGCAGTACAAGACTGAACCAT
Source organism: Salisapilia sapeloensis (assembly GCA_023334545.1). Taxonomy (NCBI): domain Eukaryota; phylum Oomycota; class Peronosporomycetes; order Peronosporales; family Salisapiliaceae; genus Salisapilia; species Salisapilia sapeloensis. The sequence goes on along the minus strand of JAADVB010000206.1, from coordinate 12,209 downwards.
GGATACACGTGGTGGTTCTCCATGTAGTGCGACAAAGACCTTGTCATTCAGGACTTTTAGGTCGTGGATGACACCGAGATCGAGATGCCACTCGACGATCTCAACAGCGATCGGATCTAAGAGAAACAAGACAGTGGAGCCAGGACTCCAACTCAATAACAACGTTCGCTTGCGTAGTGGCTCGGACACGTATGGTTCATGAATGAAATGGAAAAGAGACACGCGATTGATAGACAGATCTCGTGTCTGGACGTTACCTTCAAAGGCACATCCGGTTTCTTGCGGAAATGAAGAAGGCTGCTTGTTCACGGGAAACTTGAGTGTCGAAGATACTTTCCCAGACATGGGATCTGCGATCCAGACACGACGACCTGGTCGAGCTGAAAAGACCTTTGCTTCAACCTTTTTCGTCGGGTCAATCGCCTCTGGATCGTAATTTGTGAAGAAGCAAGCACCGTAGCTACCTTGTCGGGCTTTCGTACCGACTTGGACGGCACTACCGTCTCCAGATGACATATTAAGAAGGAGGACGCGGAGCTGAGATGACACGAGAAGTATATGCTGCTTGCCTTGTTTGCCGAGATCTAACTGGACGATACCTGTCTCTTCCTTGAGTAGCAACTCGGTGTCTGTGCTGCCGAATAAAGCAGACACGCCTGCACGAAGCACAGTCTGGCAGACTGTACCGGCGTTGCAAGCGGAGAAGAGACGATGACCTTTGGAGTCCCATAGGAAGCAAGTGATGGGGAATCCGGCGTGGAAGTCGTGTGAGAACTCAATCTTCTCTCCAATCTTTTGGTAATCAGATAGCTGTAGGGCATAGACGACACCTCTCGAGGTCCCAACGACTAGGTGCTTTTGATTCGGACTGATCGTTACGCAGGAGACACCGACTCGGTCATTACTTGGAGGTGTAATCACCTTTACAAGACGGTATTTAGTCGAGATACCTGTCGCTTGAGCGGATTTAGCTTGATGCCCTGTCCTCGCCTGTGAGGTGGCGTAAAGATAGACACTCCCATTGTTTGTTCTGTTGATGCTACTTAGTACATGAATCATCATCATTCTATTCAAAGATAATACCCGCATGCAACGAAATTCTCAGACGCATCCACGCATGTAAAGCGTGCTTTTCGACTCTGTGTCGCCATCGTCAGGTCTCGAAAATGCAATAAAGGCTGCGTCCGCCAACTTTTTTCTTCCTTATTACTTCCATTCCCATTTGTCGAAACACTCTCTCCATTCTTTCCAACTGATGAAGCTGTCGGCTTGTCCTCCATGCCCACCTCGCTCATCCGCCTTACGCCCCCTTCGTTTCTTGATACGTTTTACGTTTCGATGCGCATACTAATCCGTACCTTTTAGCACGTAATCTGCCTAATCAGATTGCGCGCAATGCTAATTCGTTCTTGAAGTTTCGCCGGAGGAGGAGCAATAAGCGATCAGAATTCATTTTCGAATTTTCACTAATGTACGCACTCCGCCGCACATCTACCACTCTCTCTGCACTCCCGAAGATGGCTCGAACCTTTGCCAATGCGCCTGAATATGAACACATTCTAACGGAAACGCGCGGCAAAGTCGGTATCATCACGCTCAACCGTCCAAAGGTCCGTAAATCCTTTTACGTATCACCACGCGTTTGCTCACGTATCTTCAGGCACTTAACGCACTGTCGTCTCCGTTGATTGAAGAGATCAACGGTGCCGCCCATGCCTTTGACGCTGACAGCAACGTTGGCTGCATCGTCCTCACGGGCAGCGAAAAAGCCTTTGCTGGTACGATCCTCTACATCTACTTGGATCTATCTTGTTCTAATGACGTGTACTAGCTGGTGCGGACATTAAGGAGATGGCGCAGAAGGAATTCGTCGACGCGTACACGTCGAACATGTTTGCCAACTGGAGCGACATCTCCAAGATTAACAAGCCTGTATGTATCCTTCCACCATCTTCAAGTACGTCATCTCATCATCGTCCTAGGTCATCGCGGCTGTCAACGGATTCGCCCTTGGCGGTGGATGTGAACTCGCTATGCTATGCGACTACATTATTGCTGGAGAGAAGGCCAAGTTTGGCCAGCCGGAGATCACGCTTGGAACGATCCCTGGCTGCGGTGGCACCCAGCGTCTCATCCGTGCCGTCGGCAAGGCCAAGGCCATGGACATGATTCTCACCGGCCGCTTCATCGATGCCCACCAGGCCGAGCGTGACGGACTCGTCGCTCGTGTCGTTGCCCCGGAGAAGCTTCTTGACGAAGCTGTGGCGACTGCCGAGAAGATCGCGTCGTTCTCTCAGCCGGTCGTGAAGATGGCCAAGGAGGCTGTGAACGCTGCCAACGAGCAGTCGTTGCAGGAGGGCCTCAAGTTCGAGAGCCGCCTCTTCTGGAGCTCCTTTGCCACGAAGGACCAGAAGGAAGGCATGGCTGCCTTTGTCGAGAAGCGTGACCCGAACTTTACCAACCAGTAAGACAAAACTCAAAAGAAACAAACGTTACCAAGTCTTAATACCATTCGTTCTTCATGCCAATGTGATAAACTTATAAACGCGCATCGAAAGATACTTGGACTCGAGATCGCGATACAATCATACATGATCGTCCATCCGTCCATCCTATTTCCATCTGGAGATGCGCAAGATTCACGATCAACTCATCCATTAAGAGTTGTCACCTATAGCTTTAAAATTCTACTAACATCGATCGATGACGATTTCCTAGATATAGGCAACGTAGATGAGTTTAAAGACTGCTGCGTAAAAAGAAAAGTAAGATACAACTTTTATTTTACTTGTAAAATCTTTTACAAAAGTAGGCTGTGCTCGTTAAGCGGATATTCGGGGATTATGCAAGGAATAAGAGGCATTTTTATATGCAGTAGGAATCAATGCCCATGTCTTTCGCGGTTCATCCTACTTTTGCGTCGATATTTACCTTTTCAGACATATTCACGTACATCGTTCGTTCTTCTAAGATGTCTTGGTGGGGCTAGTATCGAGCTCATCGTGGTGGATCGTCGGGAGTCCTTCAGGTTGAAGTTGCATTCGATTTAATCGCAAGATTAAGCCCTACGCCATTTCAGTGGGACATAGTACAGTGTGAGTCACAAAGATCGCCCAATTATTTCATCTACCACTGTACTATGCATGTTGCGAAATAACAGCGAAGAGCTCACGAAGCCTTTCGCGCGCTTTTTCAAATGTGCACACTTCGAGCATCAGGCGTGCCTTGGAGACTTCTCGAAGATAGTTTCCTTACGATTGCATCCAAGACGAAGACAGAAATGTACCAAAAAGAAGCAAAGTCGTGTTCGTTGAGAGGGCAATCAGCAATTACGCGAGGCAAAAACTGCAATACGAGAACAACTCCGTCCGAATTAATCGGTATTATGCCTCTTGAATCGGCCTGATTGAAATCGACGTAGATAGTATCGAAGGGTGTTTGTATTCAGGCCTAGTTCAATCCAAGGACGTCATCTATATGTTGCGATCTTCACACAACTCATGCTGCAGCGAGCACAGCAATAGAAATCTCAAATTTAACAGAGTATGGAGCTTAAGCGGTAAGTTGGACCAAGTTTATGAAGTGACGAAACAAAATCGGCTACTTTCAGCGAACGCGGAACTTCCCGATCCGATAATCATAAAGAGAATTACAAAAGATAAAGCCCCAAATATGCCAAATCAGTATTCAGCATGAACGCGACCTAACACTTTCATGTCTTCTCAAGGTACAAAGCTTTTAGAAACTTTATTCAAGTATGCTAGAAGCGAAGTGTGTCAAAATATACGAATCCTTAACAACAGGATCCAAAGAGAGACGTCCGAAGGTTGATACGTCGAACATGCTACAATCTTACCTTTATGCTTTTCGACGCTTTGTCATTGCTTGACTAGCATGCGGCGTATCATCATCGTCGATCGTATAATCGGCACTATCCGACCTCTTGTTCTTGACTGCTAGTCGTTTATTCGCCAACGTCCCTTCCGTCGCTTGGATAACCCACTCAGGGATCTCCTCTTGCGTCATGTGATCAACACGTAAATCCATCTCGTCCTCCAGTTGATCCCACTGTCCAACATGGTAGGCAAACTCCTGAATGACCGACGTCAAGTCCACTTGGAACGATTCATTCTCACTCGGACTCGATTTAGATGGCGCGAAGAAACTCAAAGCGATAAACAGCCACGACTTCTTCCCATCTCCTTCCATCGGAAGATCATAGTACCGAGCAAAAGGATGGATACGAACCTGCGGCACAGCTTCCAATCTACCATCTATCAGCTACACTTCCATTCCTACTACACGCAACAACGTACCGAAGGAAGAAATTACGGAAACGAGATTCAATCCAGCTAAACCACTTTTCAAAGTCCTGATCATTCGATGCTGTGATCTGGACACGTAAAAAGTGTTTCCATCTACATACGATCATCTCTGTCACCTTGTACGTACTAGAAATAATAGATGACACGTACCTGGCAAAGAAAGCTGGACCGACAAAGAGTGCCTTGACAGGGCATTTCTATAAAATTATCAGTGTCATTATGGTAGAAACATAAATGTTGTGAATAAGTACGTTGCTTTCGATCTCTAACGTCTTGGATGTTGCTCGACCAAACTCTGCTTTTAATAGACGCAAGGTAGAACTGAGTACACCATAGGCAGAATTCATGGATGGATAGGCTGGTGTCAGAATAGGCATCAAGTGTCTTCGATCACGCCAGTTTTTCTTTGGGTTCCATGTCTTTCACCACGTTAGACAAGTCCAGCGGTAGGATACAAGATGTCTACCTCGAATTGAAGACCTAGTCGGTCCATTGGAACCTCGAGGACGATCGGATTCGGCCAGTTCCAGAGATGGTAGACGCGAAAGAACTTGGCAATCAATGTCCATGGAAGCATGTTCGGATACAATTGACAGATACGAGCGACGAGAATGGCCCAGTTGACGCCACCTAAGAAGCCTAGGACTTTGGAATATATTCCACGTAGCTAGACATACAAGGTAACTTATAGATCTACTCGGTAACTCGTAAAAGATTGGCGTACACGAGCCCAGTGCTTGATAGCGATTAAAGTCGTGCGAAAGTTGTCGACGTTCGGGACGAGCTGTAAAATCCGTTCCGTTACTCGAACGCCATTGATACTTCGAATCTAGACACGTACTATCCGCTTCATATTTGTAAGGGATTTTTAGGATCGAATACTTACGGAAGCTTCGTCGAGATGTCGTAGGTACTCGTCATTTAGTACGTTAATATCATCCGGAACGGAGGCTACGTCTAGAGAGACGAAGAGTAGATCGACTGAAAAGTCATCGATCTTCATCTTGATGATCGGGACGTAACTAGGAGGCAAATACATGTTACAAGAACATCTACTTGCTGTATATCGAAAAGATAGCATACGCATCGCTTATGACGTGGATCGCAGAGACATATCGACTAGCTTCTAGCAAATACGGGACTTTACGGAAGAAACTCGAGCGTGTGCAGTGTCGGGGTCCTAGGCACAGACTACACGCCATCACTTTATCTGTGTCTATCTTTATGCCACTCGAAAGGATTCGTACGTATCAATGTCCGACTCGGGACCATGTACATTTAGTCGGTAGGAACCAAATGGACGTAATTGTAGCCTTTTCGTCTTTGCCTCCGCTTCCGTCCACCTGCTATCGGCTTCATGCAGAGCATATTCGTCCAAAATGCTTTTCAACTTTGGTAGCACTTGTTCTCGACGTGCCTTACTTTCGTCACTGTCATACAGTCCTGCCGTTCTATATATGTCATCTACGTTGTAGTGCTAGTACATGTATGCTCAAGTCTCGAATGAACGCACGCGAGTGTAGCTTCCAATTGCTCATTCAGTGTTCGATCGTCGTCGGATGGCATGGCTGTAGATAGTGGTGGTGTGATCCCCTTTGTACTACGTATACGTGGGCATTTCTTAGCTACAATCTATTCTCTATCACACTCTCCTGCCGTAGAATACCGTACGTCGCCATGCTGGACGAGGAACCAAGTACGATGCGAGTTAATGATCGCTATTTCTACCCCATGACACTACGCAAATTATCATTGAACAACCAGAAGAAGCGGTCAAGTACCTCGTCGGCATGGGCTGCTGCTCGTCTAAAAGCCAGCTAGACACCGTCCAAGAGCATGAACCAACTCGTGGGAATCCTGCTCCTAACGACCATCAAGTAAGACAGCCGACAAACTCGGAGAAACGAGCCAAAGCGGCGGAAGCAGCGGAACGTCGTCAGTCAGACTGGCGTCAAGGTGGTTCCTCGGACGCGACGAAAGCCAAGAGCTTACGTGACCGTCGTGAAAAGGACGAGCTACTGGGTAAAATCCATAACAAGTACCATACGCTCGGTCAAGACCCTCCGATCGGTCTCGGTTCTTGCAGTGTCGATCAACTTCGCAAGCATTTGGACAACATGACTAAGTAACCTACGTGTCTATATCCACAACGGTAACAAGAGAGAAGAGGAGCGGATACCGTTGACAATCTACCTATTTTGCTTATGTCTTGTAACTCTTTTTCGTGGCGGTCGGAGGAAAAAAGAAAGAAAAGAAAAAGAAAATCACTACTCGATGAAGTAGTTGAATAGATCGCTCAAGGACACGATGCCGACGCATTGAGATACCTCATTCACACAAACCAATCGATGCGCCTTCACTGCTGCAAAGCGCTCAAAGATCATGTGCAGTGTATCCGTCTTGTAGCACAAGTGTAAACCCTCGCCCATGTTGCCCTAGTACATTGACATGAGGATCAAGTGCATTGTTATAGGTAGAAACAAAGGTACCTCGGCAGCTTGGATGTGTAAGATCTCCCCCACTGGCATATCTAACTGTGCCAACGACCGGTCTTTCACCAATTCCTATTCGAGAAACATACATCAGTCAATTTTTTTGCCAGTAGATAAAGCAAGAACGTACAGTGACATCGGATACACAATAAATATTCACAACAACGCCTACGAGACCATACACATTAGTACTTGTAGACTATCAAAAAAAGAGAAAGCTAGGGTACCATTGGAATCAACGATCGGGACAGCAGAGACATGCTGTTCGATAAGAGTGTGGAGCACTCGGATGAGCGGCATACTTTCCGGCACCGTGATCAAAGACGAAAAGGAGCCGATGCCGAGATCCGCAATCGGTTGATCAAACAGCCGTCGCTGTTCACGAAATGTCGACACGAGGAACTCGAGAATACCGCTGTGCGTAAGAACTGCCAAGACACTATTCTGCACTGGATCGACGATCGGGAGTCGATGCAGCCGATGGCTTTGTAACCGAGCACAGGCTTCATAGAGCGATTCTTCCGGTGTAATAGCGACCATGCCGTCTCGAACGGGAGACATGGAGATGGCTGGTGGAATCGCTAGGAGTAGAGTTAGTCATGTAGGAATAGAAGAGTAGGATGAGGTTGAGCTACCTCTCCATGACGCGATGCTGTGTTCCGATAGCTCATTCATGGGTGATCCACGGATGTAAAAGTGCCGTAAGATGTTAACAAAGTCCGTCGCGGTGAACATACCGACGAATTGACCTTGATCTGCATCCCATACTGGAACTGACTTGATATCTATACACATGCATGAGCTCTCGAAGGCGAGAGGTGGACTTGATCATGTCATATTACCATGTTCTACTAGAGCGAAGAAAGCGAGGTTGATGGGGATATTGACGTCAAAGACGACTACTTTTCCACTGTTCTTGATGACATCGTAGCACGAATAGTTCTGTAGGAAATGCCGAATGACGCGTTTCGCTTCGGCGACGACGTCGAGTGAATCGCCGATCATGGCATCATCTGCCGAGTGCAAGGCTGCATCCAACGAGCCAGATGGTGGCCGTGGCGCGCTCTCTCCATCCTTCGACATACCTGGATCTCTCTTCCGCTTACGGTTGCTCTGTTCCTTCCTTTTACCTTGGGTGTTTTCACAAGTTGCTACGCGATACCAAGGCCTTGAGTCCGTGACGATACAAACAGTACGCAAGATCGTGATCAAGAGACACGAACTAGTACAAACTCTGTGACTGATGCAGATAAACCACTTGCACGAATGACAAAGTGCTCGTGGATCGATTTGATGACGAAGTGAAGGTGGCAAAAAAAGAATGCTCGAGGTAGACACCAAGCACGAATAGAGCGTACGAAAGTGTGAAACGGTAGTAGCACGACTGGACTGCGAATATAAAGCACAAGTCCAAGGTTGGATAGACGCAAGTAGCGCGTTCACTAGGCGTTGCTGGCGCGGCGTTTGCGGGGCTTTTTATGCCGTTGTTTCTCCGCTTACCCCCGTCCAACAAAAGTAGCTGCATTCTATGACAACACGAACGCAACAAATGTAATAAAAAATTGAGACGATGGATGCGTTGTATTTTATCCAATGAAGCACGGTATATTGTGTTTTACGCTAATCAGAGACAGCTACGTTTCCAAGTTGAAGCTATGCGCTAGTAGCTTCAGTGTACGTATCGAGACGGTGTGTGTGGTCAGGATAGACGTCGAGACTACAGGCAGCAATCGTTCGTTCAAAGTTTGAATGGGTCAGTAACAGACTTGGAGCATATCGTCGTATTGAAGTGTGTGATCGTAATTTAACGGTTTAGATGACCTCGACAAAGTACGACGGACCGTATCACGCCGCGAGATGGTCGCGCCACTAGGTCGGACGATCGGGGTTTGTGGCACGACGGAACATGTCGACGGACGATGTCATGAGCAATCTCCATAACTGATCATCATCCGCTTGTCCGTACGCAGCATCTGGGATCGTCACGTCCGACTCTTGTGTCCCACCTTGACGCGACTGCTCCAGTTGATTTCGATGCTTTTCCAACCGTTCACGTTCTTCCTTCACGACTTCCAATCGTTCCTGTGGTGTCTTTAATTTGGAGATACTTTCCTTTACACGTCCGACAGATGATTCCACGAGTAAATGCCATAGACTATCCTGTCCGTCGTCCGCTTTTGCATCACTAAAGAGTGGATTCACACCTTTTGTCGCATTCATCTTTGGTTCTTGTCTACTATACGACGTGGAAGAGGCAAGTAGCGAGGCGAGTACCTGTGATGCAGACGCTTCTTTATCCTCATTTAACACTTGTGCTGGTGCTGCTTTCTGTTCTTCTCCTGCATCTGAAATTAAACGATGGAGCGCAGACCGGAAGACATTCTCCGAAACACTTGGCGGATCTGCTACGTACGAAGTAGTTGCATCCATATCTTGCCTACCATCGTTACTACTTAGATAGCTAATCGGGTCTGGTAACTCGGTACTTGTCGGTAGTTGTCTGCCTTTTAAAAAGTGCGTAATCGACAGTGGATCATCTGCATCTGGCCCATCGGTAAAAAGTGGATTTGGAGGTGCAGGAGGCGCATTCTCAACCTCACTCTGATCTGATTTGCACATCGGAACGGGACGAAAGCGCTGTTCCTGCTCACTGTCATCTGGCGCCGGTCGCTTCCGACATGAAGTATCGTTTCCATGGGCTTTCTTCGTCATTATTTTAACTCGTAATGAACCTGGGTTCGAATCACTTGTGACTGCCTGTTGGAATCTATCCGAGCTGTCTTGCTTCGTTTCGGGAAGTGATTTTGACCGGCTTGGTTTCTTGCTCGTCGGTGCCCGTACGATACGAGCGAGTCGACCTGGTTCACCCTGAATAAAGTCAACATGGTAATAAATCTCTGCATCCTTGTCGTCTCCATCTTCCATGCGTTTAAATCCGTGATCGATCAACTGCTGTCGAAAGGCGACGAGGCGACCTCGGAAATACCTTGGTAAAATGTCAGCATTGAGTCTAATGCTATCGTGGATAATGAAGGAAGTTCCTGACGATCCCCAGCTAATGATTTGGTTGTCTTCTACGTCCAGGATGCGGTACAGCTTGCGCACAAAGGCTGAAGCGATACCTTGCGCCATCACTTAATGTCGATTTTTGAACTTTTTACATTGTTGTCAAGATTAGGCTTTTCATTGGTAGAAATCACTGATATGCAACATAGATTGGACAAAATAAAGTGCTTGAAAATAGTACTCGAGGAGGTCGTCCCAGGTATTAAAGGGCGCTTCATTCTGGTTCATGGGCACTTGGACTACTTTTATCACTGTATTTTGTGCTCAAGTCGCTTAGTCACTACTAGTTCGTACGATGATAAAGTTTTACATGGAAATGTGGCATGAAATGAAACTCAAATTGCAGTATCACTCTGCTCTAGGTTTCTATGTGTTGGACTGGCTGCACGATCACCTTGAAACAAATAACAAGTAAGCTTAACTTGTATGTAGTGCAAGGTCTCACCCACACTTGTCTTGATATCGTTCAAAAAGTTTAGCTTCTGCTACACAAAGTTAAAAATCATTCTCTACTAAGACTTTCGTCCATAGACCCATTGTCAAGGCCATCCAAATTCACTATCTCTTAAACTCATAGTAACTTGGTTTATTCGCAACAAGAATAATCCGATAAAAGATTTATCTTGAGATTATTATGATCTGATAGTACAAACATTATTCCTAATTTAATCTATCGAACCTCATCTTCTTCTTCCTTTAGCATATAAAACGAATTGCGTTCGACCTTGCTTTCAATTCACCCCTCAGCATCCTCGGATATGCGAACGCTCCGGATCTCTATGCTAGTACTTTTGTATGTGTAGGATGCATCGGATTTAGATAGCACAAACAATGTTTACATCATGCTCGCTAGAAACGCATCGTTTACTTCACTTTAGATGGATACTCATGGAAACCACTGCACAAATACACGACTACATGATAGAACAAGCTGATGATGCCCACTTTTCTTTCGTGGTAGATGCCGAGCGAGTACTTATTCCTAGCAAATTGGCGACAGACTTCAGACGACGTGGTGAATCATGGTCAAGCTGCGTCTTGATTGTCTTGAGTGAATTTGTTCTGCGTGCGGATTTCGTGTGCACAGCATCTTTGTCGTTCACCATGGACAGATCATGCTCTTGCAAATCTTTCAGTGCCTGACCTTCAGATACTTGTACCCTCGCGTCCTCATTAAGCTTGCGCAAGGACTTTCGATAATATACATTGCGCAAGGAGTCATGAGCAGCTGATATAGAACGCAATCCAAGCGCATTTCGGGATCGTTGAATGTTTTTAGTTGTCGGAGCATGAGGTGATTTGTCTTTCTTTGGACTATCAGCAGGTACGTTTCGACGCTTTGGTTGCCAGCCATCTCTTGGTCCATGCGGTGTATCTGTCGTCGCTTCTTTCTTTAACGATAAATTGCTGGTGGCATCTCCAGACTCCAGTGCACAGTTTCCACTCACTTCTACATTCGCAGACGCATTTGCTTCGTTGCATTCTCGACTCGAACGGTGGTCGGGTAGCGTGCGTTTGGTCGCTTTGTGATCTTGTAGACAATCACTAAACTCGCCCTCTCTCGGAGCCTTTATTTCTGGTTCCAAATCCTTCTCAGACCCTTCTTTCATGGTGCTGCAGAGCATTTTTTCTTCGTTCAGTTCACACGGATGAATGCGATTGTTCATTACATTCGCATGAACAACAGTCGTCATCTCTATTGCGTCCTTTATCGGCGGATCATAAGGTAGCTTTAAAGAAGTTGGCAATGTTGGTGGTGACATGGATGTTGATGGCTTTCTGCCTGCAGTGTCGATTCTTCGACTTGGCCGTCTTGCAAGCATCACAGGAGCTTCGTGTGTCAAGGAATCCGTCGACTTTGAGTCACATGCTTTGGACTTGCTACCTCGGCAAAGCAAACTCGGATGATGTGCTGCATTAGTCTTGTGACTCCTACTTGAAGCAGCATCCTCTAAGTTTCTACACACACTGCAATCATCTTCCACAGACTTTTTGTGCCTGCCCTTTGATAAAGTTGTTAATGGTGTGGCAGCTCTGCACTCTTTCGTTGGATCCATGAAGTTGCTGTCAGAGTTCTCTTTTTGTTTAACGTCTGGAGAAACAACGGGGGTGAAATATGCGAAAGAATAACGCTTTGCCAACGCTGCAAAAGGCGGTGGATCAATTTCGCAAGTATTGTGCCTGCCCTCTAATGACTCTTTTAATGGTGTGGCAGCTCTGTATTCTTTCGTTGGATCCATGAAGTTGCTGTCAGAGTTCTCTTTTTGTTTAACGTCTGGAGAAACAACGGGGGTGAAATATGCGAAAGGATATCGTTTTGCCAACG
>JAADVB010000205.1:0-34906 GCA_023334545.1 Salisapilia sapeloensis | reverse complement strand
GTGTTCGCTCAATCCGCGACTTTTCGAGATCATACAAAAAGCTAGTGAGCCCAGAATTCGCAACACTTTCCTTCCAGTTAGCGCTGTTGGTTTGAGTGACTAGCTTTTTGTATACCTCAGAGCAGCCAAGCCGCCAACAAAACATCCCCAAGCGCAAAACCCAAGACAGCGAGCTTGAGTCGACGACCGTACTCGTTTTTCAAATTTCCAATTTTGGCATATACGAATAGAGAATGCTCGAAAGTATGTAGTGGACTGGTCTAGAGTGTCTACAAGTCATTCCTTCGTCTCTAAAAGGATCAAAGTATGTCTGCGACCGTTCAAGGTACACCGATTGCTCGTAGGCTCGATCGCTGTCCTAGATTGTCGTGCGCGTACGGTCAGAGTACCGAGATCATCGATAGCTGTGGCTATGATGGAGACACATATCACGCAGCAAGAGTCACTACGTAATTATCAGACCGCGAATACAGGGCTATATGATAACACTGCATTTCTCTTCATATGAACTCCGAGTCAGAAGATCAAGCTATAAAGCTTTCTATTACTTTTTATGGAGAAAAATATTTACAAAGTATATGTAAAAAGCACAGGTATAGGAATGCTTTTTCATATCTCTATTTCGGGATAAGATGCGACGGCGGTTATCGGAACACCAAGCTACTCAAATATCCAGGCTGTTTGAACTTGCCATAGCTCCTCGATCTCAGGAAGCGAGTGAACATGAAGCTATGGTCGCAAAAAGGTGAAGAAGGAGCTAAAGCACCACCGAGCTCCAAGATCAAGCCTAAAAAGAAAAAGATTGCTCAAAAGAAAATCAAGAAGGGCCGAAGCTCCAAAGTTGGAATCACGAAAGAGCCAAGCCTCGGTCTCGTGGATCTAGGACAAGTTCCACCTCAACCCAAGAAATTGCCTCGTAAGCATCATAAAGACAGCGGAGAAGTCGTACGTGAGGAGAAAGAAGAGGAAGCGGAACCTCCTGCTAGAGGTTTCTACGAGCCATTCTTTCGTACTTTTAAATGCGAGCAGCTTTGCTATTCGCTCGGTCTCTCGTACTCTAATATCCGCAAGCTTAAACGTCAATTCGATGAGAATGACATGTATCATACGTACGTTCATTGCTTCTTACCAACTTCCTACTCTAACGTCATGACTGGGATGATAGTGGCGAAATTACTCAAGCCGAGCTCTTCTACATGATCCAAGAGGAGCCTCGTCCGATCACTCGAGGCATATTTACCTTCGGAGATGTCGATGCACACGCCAAACTGATTACATTTGATCAGTACGTTCGCTGCATCACTAGCTTTGCTGTTCTAACCAAACCAGAGCTCTTCGAGTACGTGTTTAACTTGTACGATGCTGACCTATCGGGTAGTTTGGACGAAAACGAGTTCATAAAGATGAGCACGGAGCTTCAAAGTTCACAATTCTCTTTCCCGAAGAACGTCGAGACAGCCATAGCGATGCTCCAAGGCAAATCGCATGACGGAAGTCCAGCTAAGCGGAAGCTTCGAAGACATACATCCGATGGACTGGTCGATTTATCTGAGTTCATGCAGTTCGCCCGACACTTCCCAGCAGCTTTTTATCCGATTATAAATATGCAAAAGAACGTGCGATCATCGACATTAGGCGAAAGGTGCTGGTCCAAGATCGTCGAAAGGAAGATGAAGATTCAGGAAGTAACAAAGTTCATACGACGCAGTGGTGGAGAGCTCCCTCCTCTGACGATGTGGCAACGTTTCTGCGGTCTCTTTGACAACAGTCTCTTCATTATTCGGAAGAGAGCTGCAGAAAAGTATGCTGCAGAGCTACAGGAACGTAAAAAGTTAGGATGGCACAAAGAAGAGGAGTAAATGCCGTTGATTCCAACTTAAAGAAACTTGGAAGCTTTCGGATGGGAGAGCACGGTCCAAAAGTACCACACGACGAACACAGTGGCAGCAATCGTTATCAGGAGACGGAGGATGAACCACCGAGCCGCACGACGTGCCACTTTCGTGTCCAATTGAGCACTGGCCAACAAGGCTCTACTATCAACGGTTTCTACTTTATCTCCACTAGGCTTCTTCTCTCGGTTCTTTAAGGTCATTCGATCGACTGTCTGTCCAAGGAATGTGAGTGCGTGAAGCTCTTGGTCTTCACCCTTGGCTAGTTCAAACACGTCACGAAAGTCAGTGTCGAACGGCGTCGTCAGTCCCATCGATACGTCGTACTAGTCGAAACTATTAGCATACATCCATGAGGTCTCTATAAGCTCAATACGTTTGTGATCGATTTGACTGATGGAGTCGACGTCAGGCCAAAGTCATCGACGAACGGAAGGTTTAGGATGATGTGATTGAAGACAGTATTCGGTAGTGGTAAGAGGTTCATCATCGCATCGATGGACAAGAAAGACATTGGGATGCTATCTGGATACCACGTAGAAGCACTCTCCGATGCTTTCTCCACTCGCTTCATGACAGTATGAAACGCAAATGAAACCTCATGCAGGATCTGGAGGAAGTAAATGCGACAAGAACGATCTCGAAGGGCTTCGTGAATTGGAAGGCCAGTCACTGCAGAGATGTAGTAGAAGGATCGGACCATGACACATCCCCATCGCAATGCTACATCGTACAGAATAAAAATATATAATAAAGGCTAGTCGGATGCGTTGTGTACCTGCAATATTAGGGCGGCTGAGTACATGGAAGTTTGCTGCTTCCAGTAGATCGATCACGACGACTGCCTTCTCTTTAACCTTGCTGCGTAACAAATATTCAGATCCTTACTTCGAGGTGGATAGAATAGACGAGTACGTGAGTCTTTCGACGAAGAGAGATCCGTTCGACTGGGCAGATAGGACGCCTTGATTATTGACAGTCGGTTGGAAGCCAACACCTCCTTGTACGATGGTGCAGGATGGGAATCTACAAGTACATGAGTACTATCGTACTTGTGTCGTACATGGAAATCGTACGCATTATCTAAGATTTGAGGACGTAGGACAGAAGTCTGTAGACTACAAATGATACGTTTTTCCTCCGACTCGTTCTTCTCGCTCTGCTCTTGCAATTGCTTGAGCACAGTCGTGTCCATGGCATGAGCATCCAGTAGTAAAAACCATATACGACACTCTTGCAGCTTTTTCGACTCCAAGGCAAAGCTATCATACATACTCCCTTCCTTCCCAACAGCTATTACTCTACTATCATTCGGCACTTGCAAGTGCGTAACCTCCCTCTCCTTCGAAGCATGGGCAGTACCCTCTGAGGAGACACCAATAAGACTCACACGAATGCGTCGACCATTCGGTGATACTCCCAAGCTCAAGGCAATATACTTTGCAAGTAGTTCTTGCTCAACAGACAAATCTTGTCCATGGGAATAGATAATTCCAATACGAAGTAGTGTCGACGTCATGAGTACTGAGCTCGTGGTATGGTGGTATCAGTATACTCACTTTAAGTGATTTCAATAGCATAACATCATGGCAAAATTCTATGCAGACGCCCGATGGCGGCCTCGACTCATCTTGCTCCAGATCATATGCATGCAGAGTGCCTTTTACATGACAAAAGGACTTGTGCTGCTCTTTTGCCATGGAAGTAGCCTCTCCTTAGACCAGTTCTTTGCCTACTACACGCAATCCTTTGCTTCCATCGACGGTATCAAGAACGCCGTCGCCGTGTTCATTTCCAGCATCGCTTGTGCTGTCTACCTAGTCTTCCTCGTTGAACGTGCTAAGAAGTGCCTCGACTTTGGCGTCACGCTCTACTTTATCGATCTCCTGGTCCAAACGTTTTACTCGGTACATGTCCATCTCCTCTAACCACTTTATCAATACTAAAGACATCTACTAGGAGTTTCCCAAGTCATGGGATTGGTGGCTCATCCACATTGCTTCAGCAGCTACCACCATCCTTCTTGGCGAGTACTTATGTGCACGTCGTGAACTTGAAGACATACCGATGCTCCATCTCTTCCAACGCTCCTAAGACACTAAATCCATTCATTCCAACGACTTAGCTACTACTTGTCTTTCCACTTGGTTTCCAATATAAACTGCAGCATATCCAATTGCTCCTTATAAGACTCCTCCATCCGATCCATCGCTCTCGCAACTTCCTCATCCATCACCTGAAGCTTCTCCAAGACACCTCGACTATCCAACGCTGCAATCATCTGCTCCAAATTATCTTCTCGTAGTAACTCTCGTGGCAATCGGACTCGACGTAGATTCCGTAGCTTTTCCAATTGCTGTAGCATAACGGAAAACGGGACATAGACTCGTGATAGATCCAACTGCTGCAACGTCCCGAACTGGGTCTTGACGACATCCTCAATGACAGTCGAGCTGTCTGTCCACGGCACTGTCAGAGCAACGAATCTCTCCAGCGGCATCCGACGCGGCAACGTCACTGTATCTAGATACGCTCTTCCTAACGCTGTTGACGGCATCATCGCTCTCTCGACGTCTGATCGATGTCGGTGTGTATGTTTATAGACGATATGGTTAGATGAAGACAAGTGCCACGCTTCCACCATCTCCACGTACGTCTGCATCTGTATTGAACTGGATGCATGTCCACGAGGTAGGCACGGAGTGTGCTTCCGATCTGTTACCATGATACTGCCACTAGCCAAGCCGTCAACTACACGCAAGTCAACGTCATTTAAATACGCATGCAGCAGCAATCGACGCGCGACACCAAACTTGCGTGCGCCATAATACCCCTCATGTGTCTTCGCGAGTATAATCGCGTACTCGAGGAAGCCACGAAGGTCATCGGAAGGTAAGTTGGTATACCGCAAGGCCTCCAATGTGCTCGTAGCTGAGAGTTTTTTAGCTGGACGAAGGAAAGATGTATAGAGCATGAGAATGACATAAACAACTTGGTAGATCATACTAGTAGGATCATCGTCTCGACGGTGCTGGTTCATGCCACGACGACCACGCATGTTCTGTCGCGCATGCTCCATCTCTTGATGCAAACCCAAACCTTCACGACCATCCTCCGTTTGTGGCGGGAGAATGCCTTCACCTTGTGTCACGAGCGACTCTGGACGTCGATTCATGACGGTAGATAGGTCGCAAAAGAGCTGGACGAGAGGAAATGGATCCGAGTACGAAACTACTGGGATCTTCTCCTCCACAAGAGCATCATTATCCGTGACATCAATAACAGGAGTACTACTATCTAGAGAAGTTACATCGCTCTCTTCACTACTTGTCTGCTCAGTTGCAACTACATTGTTCACGACGGAATCCACCACGAGGATTGTGTCGAGGGAAATGTCGAGATGAACTGCATATGAACGCTCTAGCGCCGAGACACCAAGTAGCAATTGGCGTAGCACGCTCTGGACTAGTCTCTCTGGCAACACTTGAGGCTGATGCATACGCCAGTTGTTCATGGTCATACGCTTCGTCAAGTCTCGTTCGAAGACGTCGACCATAGCAGTCGAGACGTCCTCTGGGATATAGGTAGACGGCTTCGTTTCTAAGCCAGGATCCTTATCATCCTCCATCCTAAGTTCCTTCGAACGTGCGAAGGCGAAGTCTTTTACTTTTGTGACGAGATGGACGGAAGCTACAAGAGCGCTACGACCAACTACATTGTCGTCATACCCGTCTAACGGAACGAGGCCCCATTGAGCCTTCGATTCTCGAGGATGTGTCCTGACGCTCTTTCCAGCCATCCATTGCATCGAGAGAGAGGGTGGAACCTCGGTCCGATCTCTCGTTGGACCTCTCTGATCAATCAAGCCAGGAGGACGTTGCGCGAGACGCATGTGACGAAAGACCATGTACACTTGTATCGCAGGGACAGACATGTCTTCCATACCCAAAAGCTTTCGCAACGGATACTTTTCATGCGGCGTGTACAAGTGTGCTTCCCATTGGATGTCACTGCAAGCAGCGACTCGCCAGAGACGACAGACAGGACTGGCGAAATGCATCATTTCATCGAAACGTAAAAACTGGAAAACAAGGTGTTCTAGTCCTGCTATTTTATCCGAAGCATTCTCTCGAGACAACACGTCCGTCGGATCGTAGTTATTCAAGTGGGCCGAGAAAATGGTGCACGGAACGACTTTTGAATCGCTAAATGTCAGTCGAGCACGAACGTTCCGCAGCGCTTGCAACTTGCTTCGGCATTGCTGCTGCTGGCAACGGAACGGATCATCGTCAAGCCTCTTGTGGGGAGAGTATGCTGTTGGGGGACGTTGGTATGTATCATTGCCAATGGCATAGCCACCAGAGGGCGTATCGACATGCGAGTCTTCCATGCAGTCGAAGTTCTTATTGATCTTGAGACGGCGTGTGGGTCGGTGAAAAGTAGCTGCGTGTGGATTCGGTCGTTTGTGACTAGAGATAGGCTGTCGCTTCATGAGCGTCACGCGTGCACGAGGTATTCTTAGCCGGCTTAACGTCCGTTCAAAAACGTCCTTTTCGACTTAATTTGCCTCGTTTTAGGATAAAACCACAAGTTCTTTTGCCAATATGCACTAGCTTTCGCTAAAGCAGAAATAAGAGAATTTGTCGTCTCGATGGGAAATGGTAGAGTACGAAAGGAAGAAGAAATAGATGGAGTCTGTAAACCCCTCCCTATTATCACTATTCTTCCTGAATATTTCGATTCTCGTGTCTTTGAATATCCACCTCGCTTCTTTCCTAAACCTTTCATCTAGTATCAAGGTTTCCATCATTCCTTCAATACTACTTGTTCTCCACTACATTTTACTGTATGCTAGATGAGAGAGATTAGATGGAAGACAGCGTAGAGTAATAGTGCGATAGCTATTCAGATAATCGATGAGGTATGCGTAGAAAGGGTTCGCCGTCGTCCGTTTGCATGTCGGCTACTTTAGCAATAACCTCTTTAAAACAAGCTAAATCAGAAAGAAGACCTAGATCGACGATGAGCACGTCGCCAGAGTCGCCGCTGTCATTGTCTCCTGCGAGCGATCGCCGCAAGGATGAGCATGGTAGTACTGACACGGAGATCATGCTCAAGTTTCTATTCGCACACAGAGAAGGCGTGCACGCTGTGCTGCCATTCCCCAAGACATCGCTTGTCTCCCATGTCAAGTCTGAATTACAGCGACATTGGCCCCAAGGCACGTCCTTGTACCCTCTACAAGTTCTTTCCAGTTCTAATAGTACTAGTAGATCTAGGTGAAGCGCCACCGATATCCAACATCCGTCTCATATGCATGGGGCGAGGCATGCTCCAGGACAAAAAGTCTCTCGAAGCATCCAAGATTCCAGCCTTCTCGACACATCCGACGCCTGTAAACGTGTCAATATCCAAGAAAGAGCCTCCACCACCACCTCATGGTACCAATCTTCTATCTTGGCACAATTTCTCGATCCTAATCGATCACCTAGATTCCGAGAAGACACATACGCGTTTATCTACCGACTTGGATGTCTCTCGCTGTGGCTGCATCCTCCTCTAATGATCTACATCTCTCTCTTTTTGAATATACTCGACCATACATCTACAAGCACAAGCTCGTTCTATTACGTCTTTTTAATGGAACGGTTGCTGACAGATCGGACATTTGTTCTTGCCAGACTGCGTGAACCACTTGTACAGACAAGACGAGTGGTAGGCATTCGAGCACGTCTTACAAGACAGACTCGGCAGTGCCATGTTCTTCGGATTCAAAATCGAGTAACAGATCGGACACGGCTCGACACCGTCAAACTCCTTGTCGACATTCTGTTTCCAAAGCAAGACAGCATCCAAGAGCGATCCCGTTGCTGTCGATGACGTCGCTTTCATAATCTGCAGCACCCATCGTCTCCATCGATCTTCACTAATCCCAATCCGCTTCGTACACTCGACTTCGACGGATCGGAGCGGGTACGACGGTGGTACCTTGAGCACCATCTCCAGCGTACATTCGTCCTTGACATACGACGTGATGATCTCTCTCGACACGCGACTGCCTCGTACTCCCATTTCATCTGCATCCCACTTGTGATTCTCCGAAGCACGACGGATCGTCTCGAGTTCATTCGCGAGCATCACTGGCGTCACGCTCTCTTCAAAGTACTTGCCCATCCAACTACGCAGACTCCGATCGCACTCGTCATTCCACCACGTACGCACAAGCGATGGCATACGCACAGCCGTTCGGAAGAGGACACGTGCACCCATCTGCTGGATGCCTGCATCCGTCATACTCGTCATCAACGCTTCACTACCTTGTAAATCATCTACACGCAACAGCTTGGCGTCTTCTAACGCTCCGTCCTTGCCTCTTGTCTCGGACAAGAAGGTCGAGATGAAGAGTAAAAAGGTACTTAGGAGTCCCTTAGCATTTGCGTAGGAGCTTAATGCCGACAAGACGACTGTATACGACTTGGAATCCGTCGACGGGAATTGCTGGAGGAAGATATCCCACAGGAGCATACGTGACACGAGGTCTTGTCTCGACTCCACTTGTCGTTGCAGTCTCCTACGACTACTCTTCTTCCGTTCAAGACCTCTCCCGCCTTCTTCGTCACTCGTGAACGTCGTCTCGAGAACATGACGAAGACTCTCAGGCACGACTTGCTCCACTAACGTTGTCTCAGCCGCGTCTTCATCCTCCACATCCATGTCTTTACTATCTACATCTACGTCGACTGGAGCTAAGGCGCCGCAGGTACACACGATCGTATACAAGAGCGCTCGAAGGGTATCACTCATAGGGTAGACGCTCGCATCAAACAGACTCGCCGTGCCCGGGACACCACCAAAGGCGGATAGCACGAGCTCCTTTACCTGCGACGTATGCACTGCTTGGAGCATCATATGACTCGGATGGAGCGTATGGATGATCCAATCCTTGACATATAGCGCTTGGAGGATAAAGGAGAAGGTTTGAGATGGAGACGCTGCGTCCATGTAGGTCGAGACAAGATGCGCTTGCATCGACACTCCTTCCGATAAGGAGCATAGGACGGAAGACAAGAGTGCTTCTCGGTAGTGTCCTGCGAGCTCCTGTAGCTGCTCTTCCTCACCTCGAGTCGATAGAGACTGGAGGAGATGGAGGAGAGAGAGACGAGCGACAGCTCGTTCTTTAGAGTACGCCTGCACCATCGAGGCTTCATCTACTGCAGAAGCATCGAGCTGATGGAGCTTGAGTGCACTGGTGTGAGCCGTCTCGTGCCTACCACCGATGCAGTGCATGATGACAGCACGCATTGCTTTCGTCCACTCGGTTTTGATGGTAGAGAGGAGGTTAGATGGCATGTAACTGATGTAGTCTGCACATGCGGTCCACATGGATACTGACACAACGTCCGATGACGTCAAGAGAGACACAATGTAGTTGCAGACAGATGCAAGTGTATCCGACGCTACGTCCACTTGATCCCCATTCAACTCGAGCTGCTTCCATATCGCAGCAACGATCTGCAGCTGCTTCTCACTTACCTCTTGAGTATACAACGGATCAATACGCTCGACCTCTCCTCTCTTTACTAGACTAATAGCTACTGCTTCTGTCGCATCATTAGTCATAGACTTGACGAGGAAGTCTGTACTAGCATAGGTAGAAAGCACTTGCGCAACCATAGCACTCACATGGTGCTCCTGCTCTTCCGTCAGCACCTCTTCAGTGCTCTCGACGCCCATCAACAAGGCACATCGAGACGCTTTCACAAGAACATGATGCTCCGTCTGCTTCAGCACAAGTTCCAGCGCCTTGTCCATGAGACTACTGCCTTGCATCTCATCGTACAGCGTCTCTAGAACCATGTAGTTCCCTAGCACCGATGTCTTCGTGTCCAAAAGCACAGGATGGTTGGAAGCTGCAAACGCTGCAGGATCCGAGTGGTACACGGACCAGGTTAACGCATGTACGACATCCATATCTACTAACATGGCGAGTGTCTCGACACCTTGTACCTCCGACAAGTACGTTGCAACGAGCTCCGCGGACTCTTTATCGTCACATAGCTCCGACATGCACGTGAGCACTCGACTATACTTGCTATTAGCTGCGTTCAACACATGCACGTTACGACCTAGTTGCTGCAGTGGGAAGATGTCGGGATTATGTTTCGATAGCAAGAGCAGATGCTTGACCTTGAGCGCAAACTCTTTCTCGTCTTCCGAGACACTTGCATTCAAGTCGGATGCAATGCGTTCGACCAAGTCATCACGACGACTCTTGTCCCATCTCTCGACTGCAGGAACGACATTTGCAGACCATAAAGTTTCCGCTTCATGCTTATACATTCCTTTCGGTAGGAATTGGAATAATCGAGCATAGAGCTGGACTTGTACATCCGCTAGCTCTTTTGGTAAGGTAGTATCCATCGACGTAAAGAGTGTAATGAGACTCGGGAGGAGTGTCATTCGTTGTGCGTCATTCACATCTTTCCCGAGAGCATGATGTGCGAGAATCAATACAGCGTCAGGACTCACGACGGGAGCTCTTGATCGTCCACCTAGTGCTACTTTCAGTAGAGATGCGAACTGATCCGCATCGAAATGATCCAGTCCGCTCTTGAGACTTAGCATTAAGAATTCATCAAAGACTTTACTGCTCCATACAGCCGCCAAGGTTTCCACTACGTCATCGTCATCTCTCTTCACCTCTTGACGAGGCTGCCAACTACCAAACGACAACCAACGTTCGTGAAATGCCGAAGAGAAGGAGAGCGTATGCTCCACAAGAGCTGTTGCTTCTACTAACGCTCCTTGCTGGACACCAACGTCTTGAATCAATTCTAGTAGCAGACGTTTCTTATCGTCTGTAGCGAGGACAAAGTATCGAGCAGACTTGAGTAATAGACGTAAAGGTCCCCAACTCTCTGTATCAGCGAATCGGAATGCCGAAAGAGATTGGAGCAATGGACGGACTTTGACTTGGAAATGCGTCTCGACGGTCTCGTCTTCCATCGGATCCAAGAGCTTTTGGACACCTACGAGAGCGTATAATGCGTTTATGACGTTCAAAAGGCTCTTCATGCCGTCATTCCGATCGGCACTGGACGTTGCAGTGTTCATAATCGAATGGAGTTGCATCAACGATGCTCCATATACTTGTCGTACGACACGAAGCCATTCTTCTTTTTCTACAAACGCATGGACGATGCCTCGAGACAAGGCATTAATACCTTCGACACAAAGACGTGTTTTGATAGACGTCAGCAACGAGTCTTCCACCCACGTCGGTAGATTCTCTAACGCCAAAGTCTTGACGATCACAACACCAGTCGATGTCGTCTGCGTTGACTCCAACCTCTTTATCATCTCGACAAACTTTTCCATGTACACATACTGTGCAGCTCGTGGCAGTCCAGGAGACTGCAGGACTGATCGAAGAGATTGCTGGAGAGGTTTCTGGAACTGCTGAACGTACGTCAGGCTCGTCTCTCCATTCGCTTCCCATGGCAAATCTCCTTTAAGTAGATACGAGAAGAAGCCAGTGAAACATTCAAAGTACGACCTGATGGCATGTGCTTCATTCCCTCGTGCTTCTCCACCTTGCACAAACTTCCACATCTCGTCCAATACATTGACGTAGAAAGGAGCTTTGCCAGTTGATTCAAGAGTCAATTCTTGTGGTATCAACGACAGAAACGGCAGGACAGAAGGAAAGGAGACGGCAGATGAACCATGGAAACCATGGCGCAATTGAGAGAGAAAACGAGGAAAGACAGCAGACTTGACGAACTTGCCAGTAGCAGACGACGTCGGCTTGTCGCCCCAGATACTAGGGAAGGATTGCAAGAATGTCAGTTCAAGTTCCCACAAGGAATGATGGTTACCAGCGTGCTTTTCGCTGAATGCACCGAGGACGAGGCGAGCGAACAAGGTGCTTTTCGTTTCAATTAGCTCTGGTGCCTTTTGTGTGAGAGACAAGAGGACAGCGTAGGAAGCTTTGCGGACGCCTTCACGAGAAAAATGAGCGTTCTTGGATGATGCTGTGACCAATTTACCAAACGCGTCGGAGGTGACGATCGAGGAGATGGATACAGTGCCTTCAGGCGATAGGACAACGTGCTTTCGATCGTTTGAACACAGAAACTCAATCAACGACGTCAAACTGAACAAACAGGAAGCCACACATCGCTCATACCGTCGCTCCTGATCATCTTCTTCCAGCGCGACACCAGGAAATGCACTTACACTGGACTTGATCGTCATCTGAATATGCTCCAGAACGTCATTCACGTACTCATCCCAGAGCTGGACTTGTGAAGGCGCCGTGTCGTCTAAGAACACTTGGTCATAAGCAGCTTTCGCGACGCTCGCAACGTCTTCCACTGGATCCTGCTTGGCTTGTTCCCACGACGGAAGCATTCGTTTCAAGTGGCTCGAGAAAGCTTTGGGTTTCATCTTGTGCGTCAACGTCAGTAACACTTCCTGTAGCTCGAGACGCACTTTGCCATCGTTCTGGTCACGAATTTCGTTCGCATAGAGTTGTGCGAATGGACCGAGCATGGACCGAAGCTCGGCAGGCTTGCGATTCGGGATAATGTCGTTCTTCATCGCAGAAAGCGCCTTGAGCTTGGTCACTGAGCCTTTCTTGCCTAGCTGCTTGACTGCCAACGAGATCTCGTGGTCCTGTCCGTCGTACACGGCACTAGATATACCAGGCGTCTCGGTCGGAGCGCGGAAGCTGTCGAAGCCGATGAAACCGTTCGCATGTACCTGCTCTCTCGCGCGCAGGCTTGAGGAAGCACGATTCTTTGCCTGCTTCTCCTGCTTATTCTTGCCCATTTTGATATTGTGTCTTGGACGTAGCTTTCCGTGTATAAGGAAGGCGATTGGATGAAATGTTGAATAAGAGATTTGGATTGGATGAAAATAGAGGAAGAGATGCGATTTTTCATGCTAAATGGAGGATGTGAAGAGTAATTTGTCAATGTGAGCTGATAGATACGTTGGAGCAGTCGTAGTAAGAGATTGAGATGGTAGATTGGAAGAAGATTTTTTTATTGGCGAGTATCTCAGTGTTTATTGGAAGTAAGAGTATTGAAGTGGATATGAAAGGATGCCATTGGCGACGTAGTGTTCGATGCTAGTTGAGATAATCTGTCAATGGCGTCACTGCATGCTTTCGTACATCTTACAATGATAAAGAGGTAAAAGATCATCCATAGACTCGAGTAGGAAAAGCTTATCTAGAAGTAGATCCAGCATGTACTAGAGCACGAGGGAACCGATGGCAATCTCATATCCATTTTTCTTCATTCCTCTTCTTTGACCTTTCTACAAGTACGAGCAAATCCATTCATAAGTACTGCTTCTTAATCCACTACTTCCAACTCCGCCATCCTCGCCTCCATCAACCCATACATTGTATGTCAATCAAAGCAATTTCCACATCAAAAGCATGTCACCAGACATCGCATCCAAACGAGATGCCTCCGCCTACTAGCACAAACCTCTCCTACGTCCACACCACTAACTAAACCATTAAGCTCTCTTCTATCTATCTCCAACTTTCTCCATACAACCATCTACCATCATCCTTCCGCCAGCTTCCTCCTCTCATCTTCTTAAACCTCTATGATTGGCCAAATATCCTCTCCAAGCTGGTGCCATTTGTGCTTACGAAGTGCTTGACGGAAGAAGCGTCCTCCATCATGCAGCGTCGAGTCCTTGCCCATGCTTCACGCATGCGCCTCTCTACCTCTACAATCCCCCGTGCGAGTCGCGTGCAATTCGCATCGGCAGCCAAACCGATGCCGATCTTACGTCACTTCACGACGACGGCCCCGACGTCGTCTGAAGAAGAGCCGCCACTATCGGACGTCGACACGGAGTCCATGAGTAGCATCCCTTCATCCATCCTCGAGTATGCACCGCATGAGATCGGTCGAAAGCTTAAACCCAAGGAAGTTGTGGAACAATTGGACCGTTTTATCGTTGGTCAGCCAGAAGCGAAGAAAGCAGTGGCCATCGCACTGCGGAATCGTTGGCGTCGACAACAACTTCCGGAAGACTTGCGTCCAGAAGTAAGCCCGAAGAATATTCTCATGATCGGACCGACTGGATGTGGTAAAACCGAGATCGCTCGACGTCTCGCGAAGCTCTGTGAAGCTCCTTTCGTCAAGGTCGAAGCGACCAAATTTACCGAAGTTGGTTTCCACGGCAAAGACGTCGATCAGATCATTCGAGACCTTGTCGAAAATGCGATTACGATGGTGAAAAAGGCTCGTCAAGACCGTGTGCGACAGCAAGTCCAGCACCTCGTCGAGAACCGGATCCTCGAAGCGCTTGCAGGCAGCAACGTCACCGATCGATCGCGTCAGTCCTTTGAACGTCTCCTTCGTCTAGGTGAATTAGAAGATAGGAAGATCACTGTCGACGTGCCGATTAAGCAGAATGGAAACATGGGCAACGGTCCGATCGCCTTCTCAGCTGGTGACAAGCAAGTAAACCTCCAAGACCTTTTCCGTGGCGGAGGAGAGAAACGTACGGAAAAGAAGGAGATGACCGTGCGTGAAAGTCGTCAAGTCTTTGAAGAAGCCGAGATGGAACGTGCGATCGACATGTCGGACGTCGTGCGAGAAGCGTTGAAGGAGACGGAGGAGAATGGCATCGTCTTCATCGATGAGATCGACAAGATCTGTTCCAACGGAGAGTTCCGTCGTCAAGCAGATCCGAGCAGTGAAGGTGTCCAGCGCGACCTCTTGCCGCTCGTGGAAGGCAGCTCCATCTCCACCAAGCACGGAAACGTGAACACTGACCACATCCTCTTCATCGGCTCTGGCGCTTTCCACTCGACGAAACCGTCAGACCTCCTAGCTGAGCTCCAAGGTCGTCTCCCAATCCGTGTTGAGCTCCAGGGCTTAACGCAAGATGACATGTACCGTATCTTGACGGAACCAGAGACGAATCTCGTCAAGCAGCAAGTGGAACTCGTGAAGACGGAAGGTGTCGAATTGGAATTTAGTGAAGGCGCGATCCAAGAGCTAGCCAAGGTTTCAACGGATGTGAATACGACGGTCGAGAACATTGGTGCGCGTCGACTACATACGATCATGGAGAAAGTGGTGGAAGAGATTAGTTTCGATTGCGCCGACATGGAACCTGGAAGTAAAATCACCGTCGATGAAGCCTTTGTCCGTGAGCGAGTTGGTGACATGATGAAACACACGGACCTCGCGAGGTTCATCCTCTAGAACGAATAAAAACAAGGAAAATATTTTCTTGTTTACGAGAGAAGAGTTACCAGATCTCTACTTGTTGCTGTATGCGTTCTACTTCACTCTCGGCTAAGAGCACTTGACCTGCTGATTGACCTCGACGAACGACGTCCTGTATCATGTCGTCTCGGACGTGGACGATGTGCTCGAGATGGGCGAGGTACTCCTTATCCATGTCGGCTAGAGCGTCTTCCACCTCGTCTGCCGTCGCGTCTAACGCATCGACGTAGCTGCTGTCGGCGCTCGTGTCCAATTCGACAGAGTACTCTAGCTCATTGTCGTCTAGAATACAGTTCCCGTAGCGTCCAAGAGGGCACGGCGTCCAGGATGACAAGAGCTTCCATCCGTCCGAGGTCGCAGATTCTGCCTCAGACCGATGATTGCCGATGTCAGGATGCGTCTCCAGCTTCTCAACTAGCTGTGAGATACACGTAGAGGTAGCAGAAGAGAGCTGTCGAGCATGTGACAGCATCTCAGCGCCACATACATACAAGTGCTCGGTACCTTGGACAGGAAGGTGTAGCTTCCATGCGTCACTTAGGAGCATGTCGATGTACACCAAGGCTTTATCTACTTCTGTCTGGACAGTAGTGTCCGCAAGGACCTTGTGACATAGTCCTGCTAGCAAAGCAGCACTGAACGGAGGCCAGAGAGCTTGTAGTTTAGACAGAACGTCTTGCGTCTGCTCTAGCTGGCAATCGGACACGAATAACAAACCGGTGGATGCGACTTGCACACCGTACTGATGACCAAACACTAGTAACGACACAGCTACCTGCCGCACGACTCCTACTTGTATACTAAAGTTACTATCGTTGAAAGCATCCATCGTATCCGTCGGCACTTGCAATGCTGTCATGAGATACTGACCGACGCCGAGGACATTGTGCTCTAGCAGTTGCTGCTGTGGACGCCAGTAGTTTGCTTCCGCCCATGCAACCAGGTGCTCTGCTGCAAGCCGCAGGACAGGTAGAGCCGGAAGCTGGTTATGCGTCGAGGCGTGTCGTAAATCGACAATCCAGAGCGGCAGGCCCATGCGTTGGGCCAGGATGCTCACAGCTCCAGCGTACGCACCACGTTGCTGAGCGCCATCCACGACGCCATTTACACAACGCAATACTGCCGAAGCATACATGAGCTGTAGTTCCATATTAGAACGAGCACTTACTCCAGTCGCATGTGTCCGTCGCTGTGCTAACTGTTCATGCAATTGCAATTCACGGAATTGAGCGACAGCGTCAATAGCAACTGGTATATTTCCACGTGCTCTCCATGCACTAACTTTCGTTAAAGCACGCGTCCAATGGTCCGTACAAGTCGAATACAAGTCGCTATAGACTTGCTGCCATTCTTCCCATCGACGCCAGACCTGAGCGGCCATCACCAATTTGTTCGTAATCGAAGCAGATTAGAGTAACTGACCCGTATTTCATTGGCTCTCGGGCGTAACTAATGCGCCACAAGCGTACCAGATCCTTTATATACTACTTTTTGTATGTCTTTTATATCATATACAATATGGTATGACTTTTGACGGCCGACGGAAGAAATGGCATTCGGTACGTGAGCAAGTCGAGAGCAAGCGAGTGGGCACTGTCGTATCAATGCTCGAAGACGAATCCGTTTCCGTGGTCATCACGGCCTCTAAGGAATCCTTGGAGTCACTCAGTGACAGTGACACCAACGTCGGCTTCCATCCAGGTCCGATCTCGCCACGAGTACCCCACTCTCCGTCTTCCACCATCTCCCATTCACCATCCCACGCCACCCACCATGCGCACTCTGCCACGACGACATCTAGTAATACCCGCAAGTCTAGTAAGACATTCACCGTCTACACGGTGCGTGTTCGGAACCGTATTACGGACGCCAAGTGTGTCGTCAAGCGACGATACTCGGACTTCTTTCGTCTCCGGAAAAAGCTTATTGAGGTCATGTCCTGGCGACACTGCAGTGCTTGCGACCGATTCGTCCAGCAGATCGCAGGCTATCCATTCCCTCGTCGACGTCTCCTACGCTCGACCGCGAGTGCAGTCGTGACGGAACGCATGGACTCCCTCGGTCTCTTCCTCCGCCACCTCCTCTCCTGTATGCTCGACGGCACGTTTGACGTCTGTCCACAGGCTAGAGACTATCTAGAGTACTACCTCCTGAAAGTCTTTTTACACGTAAAGGACGAGAGTGCTCTCTTCCCCACTCGATACGCTCCGAACGGTCGACGCACACCTCGTGCGCTCCTCCAGTCCATGGAAGCGCAGAGGTATCATGACCAGCAGCTGAAAGCTGCGTCTCTACGCTCCACTCCACTAGGTACACAGAGTCATGGCAGTAGTGGCGCCACGACTCCAAGCAAGGGCAGTAGTGGCTTTGTCGATGGATCCTTGGCGTCCCCCATGGTCTCGAGCACACGTAGCGACGAGGTCATTGGGACCAACACGTGTCCTCTTTGTCGTCAGAAGTGGACGCATTGCTATTGCAGTGAAGACCAGGACAGGATCTACCCTATTAACGCTGTCATTGCCGACACTCAGCGCGAGATTGCTGGCATGCAGATCGGGACGGAGCAAGTGGTGACGCGAAGGAGAGGTAGTAGTCAGCCGATGAGTTTATCGTACTTGGCACTTGATAATGTGAATCAATCACTGTCGCGAGTCATCGCAAGTGGAGAGAGAAGGAGTGAAGAGAGTGCAGCGAGTGAAGCTAGTCGCTGCAGCCGTTGTGAGAACAAGTGGCACGGATGCTACTGTGGACAATGAGCCGTTTGTGTTGAATTGTTGCTCCGTCTTGACGCTTGCGATCGAAGCAAGAGGTCAGAGACTGGCGTGCGTATTAAAGAACAGAGTAAAGTAATACGAAAAGAAGATAAAAAGGAATGCACGTATAGTCTTGCAGGGCAGTTGGGAGGATACTTGACATGTAGCGAGCGATAACGTTTGCTCAGGACGTCCACTTCATCTGTTGGACGTGCTGGTCGAACGCAGACACGTACTTGTTCACTAGATTCTGTAGCTCGGCTATCTCGGTCGGATTACAGCAGCCAGCGTCCTCTGCTGCCTTGACCGCTAGACACATACTCTCCACTAGCTCTGCCTCTTTACCTACACGCACCATAGACTCGACCAACCTCCCATTCGTCTTTGTCTCTTTCTTACTAACTTGACTGTCTACACTCTTGCTATTGCCTGCTCTTGTTTGGGTGACTGGGACCATGCAGACGAGGAGTAAGCTTCGATATCGCTCTGGTTTCTCCTGCTGTCGTTCGTGGAGGTACTGAATGTCCAGATTTCCGTACTTGGAAACCTCGGAGAAAGAGGAGGTATAGACGAGTCGATTTGTATCGAGCAGACTTTCATATCGTTGCACAAGTTCCTGCCATGCTCGAATCGTATCTTCGGTCGTGTCGAATCCATTGATGGTGCTCATGTCCACTTCTTCAAAGAGATGAGACTCGATGGGAGCACATAACAAGGATGGATTTTTATATACTGCATGCACTTCTTTCCAAAAGGCGAAGTAGCTATCGGAATGGTCTGGGATGTGTATCAATTTGTCAGAGAAGAGGATGTGAATCAATCGAAAGCGAAGCTTCACTTGATTCGTAATGTCCGTCTTGGTTTTCGTCTCCTCTCGTTTATATGAACTGCTCAATGGACCATTATAGGTGGTACTACCTTCTGGCTTTGATACTACAGCTTGCTGTCCTAATTGCCGTCGCTTTCGCTCGGCTAATAGCGCTTGGATACACTTCTCTTTGCTCAGTGACGTCTTTGATTTCACCAGTAATCCTCGACATGCAGATTGGAGACAATGAATGTGGACCCTCTCCAGGTAGATTCGAACTAGACGTTCATTCGTATGTGCTGGCATTCGCCACAAGTACTCTAGTACCTGCTCACCACTTAGCCGGATATGCATATTCGCATTCGAGAATAGTGTGTCAAAGTACCAACGCGGTACCATGTACCCATTTGATACGTTTCAAACACTAAGCTCGATTTGTACATTTTCGAACGACCACGCGGCTTTCTCCGTCAAAGATGAACGAGTCTGGTGCCTATCGACGTCGACCTGAGCCTCCACAAACACCCAATCATGGTATGCACTTTATAAATGGTTTGATTAGTCTATATGTTCATTATTGCGACAGATACTCGCATGCAAAGGACGCCAGAAGGCGATGCTGGATGGACACTAGCCAAGCACGTCGCCACTCGAGTGATTCAATCGCCCAAAGCCCAAGCAGGCATCAGTCTGTGGATCATCGGCTTGCTCTTTATGCTCGTCCTCCCAGGCTTGTACCAGATTACGCCTGAAGTGCAAAAGCAGTATGAGCACAAACTCGTCGAAGCAGCCAACCTGCCAGCTTACCATGATGCGTTGGAAGAATACCTAGCTGCTCAGTCCTATGCAGATGAAGCCAAGGTCTGGTTTTGGCGCTGGCGTGAGCCATACGCAAGTCAAGTGCACGAACGACAGCCAGTCGCGGACGAATGGAAGATCGAAGTAGACAAGCAAGAAGCGTTGCGAGAAAGCATGCTGCGAGATGCCAAGTCCGAAGTCGGTCTCTGGTCTGACTTTGGGTTCTCCGAAGTCCGTGCTAACTTCTGGAGTGCTTTTGATCGTGGCAAAGTGTTTGCTCAGCAACAAACTTTCTATAACATGATCTTCAGCGTCCTATCAGGTCGAGACGAAGAGCTCGTGTCCACTATCTTGCACTGGGTATTCACAGCCGTCGTGAACTTTACCACCGGCCTCGTCGGTGCCTTCTTCTACTTTGTCGTGACGATCGGGAGTGTCATTTCGTCCTACCAGCCAGACCCCGTGAGTTTCCTCCTCTTCTTCCTCCTTGCGATCGTCGGTGCTGCGGCTGTCATTGCCACCTACTTGATGCTTATCTACGGAGGTGTCGCCGGTGGTGTCTACGTCGTAGGTCAAGTAGCTGTTCGACAGGCACTAGAACAAGAGCGACAGGGACAACGACTACACTATCGACGTTAAAGCAAAAGATTTTTTTTTCATTTTTCAATCGTAAAAAGATCGTCTTAGAGCTTGGACGTGCCATACACTGCAGGTGGCTCATGCTGCGGCACTTCAAACGCAGGTTTGTACAGGTTCCAGCCACCGTCGACGTGGATCGTCTCGCCAGTCGTGTACGCTGTCGCAGGAGACAGGTAGTACAGGACACTAGCAGCCACTTCCTCGACCGTCCCGACACGCTGCGCCGCTGTGACTTGCTTGGCCATCTTGTGCGACATGGCCTCTCCGCCAGGGTATTGGAGGATGCCATTGGACACGATGATACCCTACATGTAAATCAGCAAGAGAGACAGAATCGATGTTGAGAGGAAGCATGTACCGGAGCAACGTTGTTGATCTGGATGTTCGAGGCGGCCCATTCGATGGACAAGGACTTGCTTAGATTCTCAATTCCGGCGCGAGCGGCGGCGGAGTGAGCCATCATCGGGTACCCCTTGTCGATCACCAAGATGATATTGACGATCCGACCGCCATGCTCTTTCATGTATGCGTCATACGCCTTCTTCGTCACCATATACGTTCCCATCCTACATGTACATATGAGTGATTTATAGGCAATAGCAAGAGCTTAAAGCATACATATTGGGCTTGGAGACAGCTTCAAATCCTTTCGGACTGATCTTTTCCACAGGAGCTCGGAACTGGCCGCCAGCATTGTTAATCAGAAAGTCGAGGCGACCAAAGTACTCGAGTGTCTTGTCGACCATGGCAGACACTTGGTCTTCCTTTCGAATGTCACACACGACCGTACGGATGGCACGAGTCAAGTCACGACTTCTTTGACCTGTGACTTGAGATCGGATCTCTTCTGCAGCTTCTTCTAAGCGCTTTTCATTCCTCGCAGCAATGACCACGTCACATCCGAGTGACGCCAATTCATGGGCGATGCATTTGCCAATACCAGTGCCTCCACCAGTCACTAGTGCAACCTTTCCTTTAAACAAGTCAGGTCGATAGATGGAAGGAGCTGAAGCATTGCGGATGGGCGTCATGATCGAGGGAGGAAAGTAGAGGTACTGACGAGCGATCCTCAAGTCGTGTTGACTAAACTTCAAGTTAGTTTCATAAAAGTAGAACTACTTTTGTAAAGTAGTTTCGTGGAATTCGAACTTGATTGGGTATGGCATTGTATAAAGAAAAAAAGAAAAGAGAGAAAGGATGGACCGCTATAGCGATAACGAAGATGAGCGCTGGCTCGATGGACAGGAACATGCAGAGTTCGTCTTGGATGAAGTACGATTCCCCACGAAATTACACGTCGATTGATACCTCATTTATCCATATCGACGTGCTATAACCTCTATAAAGTACATTGGTAACCTTGGGTACTTTTTCATGGGTATAGAGTCGCGAGGAGGAAGACGAGGTCACGTACCGTCGCGCCGACTTTGCTGCCTTCATGACAACATCTCAAGAAACTGTGGTACATATCTATCTTTCAAGTCAACATGCGTCTCGTTCCGCCAGCAGCTTCTCACGCCATCCATCTCGAACCTGTTCCTCATAGCACGATACGCCGTTCGACACGAACCGATCGAAAGAGCTCTTTAGTATGCACTCTGGAAGTGACATGGACCACTTTTTCTCCCCGAAAAGCATACCAGCACACTTCTCTTCTTCCTCCGTCGAAGATCCGAACGAGCTGCCGATGTGGCAAGAAACGGGTTTCCACTGCGTCAATCCGTCATTCCAGACTACGAGTACACCAGAAGA
The DNA here is from genome assembly GCA_023334545.1 of Salisapilia sapeloensis. Classification (NCBI taxonomy): domain Eukaryota; phylum Oomycota; class Peronosporomycetes; order Peronosporales; family Salisapiliaceae; genus Salisapilia; species Salisapilia sapeloensis. Next base: position 12,996 of record JAADVB010000205.1, on the reverse strand, counting down.
AGTCAAAGACGTCCTTTTATCAGCTTTTACTACCACCAAAGTCGATGCCACGGTGGTGTCGAACTGGAAATTTAGTTGTAAAAAAGTGATGCAGGCAGAAGAGATCGACTTTACCGTCGACATGCATCGCCTCACGACTGAAGATACGCTCCAAGTCGACTTTAACCTGCATAATGGCTCCGAAATGCTCTTCTTGCATCTTTCAGATGATTTAAAACGCGCCTGTCGGACGATTGACATGGAGATGAAGGATCTATCGGACGTGGCGTACGTCCATAAGCATTCTCTATCTGTTTACTAAGCTCACACTAGCTTTAGGTTTGATCTATTGGCCGATTGGTCTGGAGGCTCCTCCAATATGCTCTTTGACAGTTGTGATGTGGTCGATACGGACGAGATCATGTGGCTGTTGGAGGAAATATTGAGCGACACGCTGGCCAAGTATCGCTACGAGACGGCAAAGCGTCTCAAGGAAATGTGTGGCGTGTCTGCCAGTCGTGCAGTCCTCTGCTCATCGTTTAAACTAGAGTTCGTTAAGGCACTGGAAGCTATGCTCCAGGATGATGACGAGGATGTCAGTCGATTCGCAGTCTTCATGTTGCTCGATTGTGCCGAAGACGATAGTCAGTTGCAAAGGTAGTCTCTCGTTCTTTATAATCAAGAGGACGATACTTATTCTATGTTGAAATAGTCTGGAGCTAGCGCATCTGGCGGCGGCATTGAAGAGAGTGGAAGAAGAGGGGCAGAAGAGTTGCACGAAGGAATTGGCAGCAGAGCTCGCGGCCAAAGTCCAGATCGCTTGTTAGTTTATCCTGACGTCTGTTTTTGCTTTGCTTCATGAACTCGCACACGTGCGGCTTACTCGAGCCTCATGCACGTCGTGTTAGTCCACTTTGTCTATACGAGTACGTTCGTTTCAAAAGTAATCAAATCAAAAGCTTTCATTTTAAGACGTGGATGTGTTAATGTGAGGTGTACTTGTGTTCATTGCTCTTGGATGAGTATGAAGAGTTGTATTTGGTCTTTTGAGTGGTGCTGGAGTATGCATATCTCGGTATCTCCCGGTATTAAATAGCAAAGAGACTTTCTTCTCGGAAGGTTTCCACCTTGTAAGAAAACAGTTCGAACTTGGCGGATGTAGCATACAGTAGTAAAGAGAAGAGATAAAAATTTGATACGATACTTGTTGCGTAGTGACACAGCATATCGTTTCTACAAGCCAGATCATAGTAGAGTTTGATTGCCATAATCTCGTCACGAGATCAAAAAAGCTGAATTCATGTTTTGTTTTGTTGTAATTTATCTTTACTCCATGCTCACCTATTTAGCACACATCTGTATACAACTCTATATGCTTCGTTTGTCGCTTATTAGTTATTAATATATGTGTAAATAGATGATACAAATTTTGGTGGTCAAAGGTCGTAGATGCCCAACACCGGAAAATGGAGGATTGTCACAAATATAATTCGTTGCAAAGCAAGGATACCGTGTATTAAAACAAGCATAAGAAATCTGTATCTGCATGGCCAGTCAAAATGCCAGCGCCATCTAGAGAATGCATACTATAAACATATAAAAGATATCTTTGTTAAAGCACGTAATTTAAGCTGAAACTTGGGCACATGGAGTGTCCACGATAGGTATAATTTTTGTCAATCCAAGTCATGTGGGCAAGTTGCAAGTGGAGCTTCGTGGTCCAAGTAATAAGGTTGCTCTATACTGACTTCCCTCCGCTTGATAGCGCCAAGGTCACAGCTGACAAAGTGATCATTTCGTCTCTTCTACTCGCTCTGACCACGAGTGCCTCTTCGGCTTAACACATGCTCGGCACTTTCCCGTCAATGAATTTAATATGACTTGCTTTATGCTCGCTGAATACTCATGAAACAATCGAAAAGCTATTGATTATTTCATCACGAAAGGTACATTTGTTTATGAGTCTATGGGTCGCTCATCTTCACGACAAGCTTTCCCTTGTTCTTGTGGGCGTACATGTAGTCCAGAGCGTCGGCAACCTGCTCCAGTCCTTCGAACTTGGCAGAGTCGAGACCCGGCTTGAGCTTGCCTTCTTCGGCCAACTTGACCAAGCGGCTCGTGTGCTCGCCGATGTGCTCCCAGTAGTGCGTTCCGAGGAACCCACGCACGTGGGCCGATCGGAAGAGCAGAAGTGGGGCCAATTCGTTGATCATCATGCCCTGGGATGTGAAAGCATCCTTGTAGCTGCTCACGATACCGAAGAGGATGATACGTCCACGGATGGCAATATTCTCAGCCGCGGCTCTGAACTGTTCGCCACCGACGGACTCGAAGACGAGGTTCAAGCCGTTCGGGTACTCCTTCTTAAGCACTTCACCGACATTCTCTTCCTTGTAGTTGATGACGCGGTCGCAGCCAAGAGACTTGAGGAGCTCCACCTTTTCAGCGGAACTGCAGGTACCAATGACGTGGTTACCAGCCAATTTGGCGAGCTGGACGGCGATCTGACCGGTGCCACCAGCGGCAGCCGTAACAAGGACCGTTTCGCCCGACTTCATCTCACCACCATACTCCAAAGCCATGGAAGCACAGGTTCCGCAAGCGAATAGCGGCACCATCTCAGACGTAGCCTTGTCTACCTTAACAGCAGTAGACTCCGGAATTTCCGTGTGGTAGGCAAACGCGCCATTGCCGACGTAGGCAACAGCGTCGCCAACCTTGATGGTCTTCACATCCGGTCCAACGGCTTCGACGACACCGATGCCATCAAAACCGCACGGGTTCGGCAGCTGGGACATGTAGACACCATTGATATGGTTGATGTCCGTGGCGTTGATTCCAGCGTACGTGTTGCGGACGATGACCGTGTCCTTGGTCGGTTCCGGGAGCTCCGCGTCGACAATTCGCGTAGCTTCACGGAAGTCCGTGGAGTGTTTCTCGACCATAATGCGTTGCGTCTTCATGGTTAATTTGGTTGTGGGTAGTTGATGCTTTAGAGGAAAGTTGACAACTGACAGAATCCAAGACTCGAGCTATTTTTATCTCTTATCTCCCAAGATAGGAAAAGATCTCATGTGGATGGCCAGAATCCACGATTGTCGATCGCCATACGCTATCGTCGTGTCTCTACCTAGCTGAAAGATACAGTGACAGCGACGTCATGCATGCGCAGAGTACCTGTACATATGAGAAGCGTTCAAAACAGACAAGGCTCCTTGCAAAGCGAGGGCATCTTGAACTAAAGATAGTACAAATTAACTACACTTGGTCATCCGGAGCCTCGGTAGGTTTCGGTAATCGATCACTGATCTAATACTCTCGTTGCTAACCAGTTACTACCGACTTGAAAGGATCCAAAGCTGTCGCTATCTTCCAGCCTGTTTTACAGGAAAGAGACGGATACTCATGCTTAGCATCCGCCTTCAGTTCAATAGCAGATCCTTCAACTCGATCACTTGGTTATAAAGTCGAGTATTTGTAGAGAGATTTTAAACTCGAATCGACATATACCTCGTGTTCAAGCTTTCTATGTGATATCACGACTACTTGCGATATATCCGAGACAAACAATGGTACAACTGGCGCAAACAATTGTTGATAACGAGACTGTTACTGCAATGCATCGTCGCTTCGAGCCTCGAGTCCAAGAGAGCGCTCATATCAGCCAACGTCCGCGCCCAATTGTTCGATCGCCAGCCTCTACTAAACAATTATAATTGAACTGCTTGCTATAAAAAAGATATACACGCGTCAAGCGCCTGAGCCAAAGGTTCTGAGATAAACTCGCACCTTGCATGATGTGTGGTAACCTCGAACCAAGCAGCCTAGGCTGTCGTCCTCAAATACCAAAGAACCTACTAGCGTAGCAACCAAGCGACAGTATCCTCCTCACACTCCAATACCATCTACATACAGTCCAGACTTCTGAAGATCAAGGAACATGACTAACTAAAGTATATGTAAAAGATATAACTAATAAATCCAACTTTTACTTTTCTATCTATTACCTATCCAAATATCCTTCCTGCTTCCTATAGACTCCTACTCTGTCGATTATCCTCCATTGAGATATCTATAAACATACCACATACATACATACTAGACAGGAGCAACAAGAGCAACAAATAAGGATCATATCGATCTCTACTAACCAAATGAAGCTTGTTTGAAGAACTAGCGTCCTAAAATACAACAGCAAAATGGTTCGAAGCAAGGTTAGGCTCCTCACAACGTTTCCTCCATCCATCCCACTCGTCACTCCTCCTCTACCGGACAGACGGTTCTCTTCAGCCCGACTCCGCACTCCGCGTACTTTTACTTTTACATCCAAGGAAGCTCCTTCTTCCGGTCGACCGTAGCAAGAAAAAAATGAAAATGAAAAAATAGGGATGACTGCATCCCCCACAAGCTTCATCCGGTCTTCTCGCCCGTCAACTTACCAGGCGCTATTATCATCCGAGAACCCTCCGCCCGAAGGTCCACGCATCGGCGGACCACCACGGGACGGCGGGCCGCCAAAGCCGCCAGACTGGCCACCAAAGCCACCTCCGCCGCCACCACGCGACTCTCGACGGAAGTCGCGCGCACCGAACTTGGATCCGCCGCGTCCACCACGACGTCCTCCTCCACCACCACGGAAGCCGCTGTTGGCCATGTGGTCCAGCCACGACGGACACTCCTGCCCGTTTTCGACCAAAAGCTCGTACATTTCTCTCGCCAAGTTCCGGTTCTTGTCGTTCATCATCGACAGCGCATATCCGATGTTGCCGACACGTCCCGTACGACCGATACGGTGGACGTAGTCGTCAATGTTGCTTGGAAGATCAAAGTTAATCACTTGCGTCACGCCGTTAATGTCGAGACCACGCGCAGCCACGTCTGTCGCGACAAGCACGGGCGTTCGGCCAGATCGGAAGCTCGCCAAAGCAGCTTCTCGCTCGCGCTGCGATCGGTCTCCGTGGATCGATGCTGCTGGGAAACCTTCGCGGCAAAGCATGTCTTCCAAAAAGTCTGCACCGCGCTTCGTCTCGACAAAGACGAGGATAAGACCGTCCTGCACTTGGTTTAAGAAACGGACGAGATAGTCTTCCTTGTCGTACTGCTCCACGTACTCGACTGTCTGCTTGACGTCCTTACTTGCGCTACCGACACGACCGACCGTGAGGAAGATGTAGTCGTTCAAAAAGTCACTTGCGAGTCGCTGAATCTCTCGAGGGAACGTTGCACTGAACATAAACGTCTGACGGTCCCGCGGCATGTCCTCCTGCTCGACGATACGTCGGATCTGCGGCTCGAAACCCATGTCGAGCATCCGATCGGCTTCATCCAATACCAAGAAACGAATGTTGGAGAGAGAGATACGTCCGCGCTCCATCAAATCGATGAGTCGACCAGGCGTCGCGACGAGAAGGTCACAGCCACGCTCCAGCTCTCGGAGCTGCTTGCCGACTTCCGCACCACCGTAGATTACCACAGGCGCGACACCAGTGCAGTAGCAGAACTTGCGGGCCTCGTCGTAGATCTGAGATGTCAGCTCACGCGTCGGCGCGAGGACGAGGGCAGTCGGGAAGACCTTTCGGGATCGACCTTGGCCTTCTTCCGGTCCATCCGTGTTCGGGTGACGCAGCATAGATGCCAACGTCGGGAACAAGAATCCACCCGTCTTACCGGATCCGGTCTGGGCACACGCCATCATGTCCCTACCAGAGTTACCAATCGGCACCGAGTACTTTTGCACAGGCGTCGGCTTTGTGTACTTGCACAACTCGAGGTTGCGCACGACTTCCGGGCTCAAGTTGTCGTTATTGAACTCAGAGATCGGGTCTGGCACATTCTCTCCGCTCGTTTCGACCGGAATATCGTCGTACTAGAAGATAGAATTAGATCTTTATAACTTAATAACTCCCATCTATGCTTGTACCTTGTCAAAGTTAATGCCAGAGCTCACGACGTTACCAAAGAGCTCACGCTCAAGACGCTCGTTACGGCGCATGTCGCCGTGGTATCCGAGTTCGTTAACGCGGGGGGCGCCACGTCCGCCGCCGCCGCCGCGACCACCAAAGCTGCTGCCGCCGTATCCGCCACGACGGTTGTCACCGGACTCAAAGTTGGACCAGCGGGAATTCGGGCGCGGGCCACCGTCGCTCGGTCCATCGCGCTCGCGCGAGTTTCCGCGTCGACCACCGCCGTAGCCGTATCCGCCACGTCCGCCGCCGTATCCGCCGCGACCGCCGCCAAAGCCGCGGCCGCCATTGTCCCGTTCACGGCTGTCGGCTCTGTCGCCGCCACCGCCGCGGTTGCGGAGATGCGGGGGCACATAAACTGATTTACCTTGCTCCATTCTTTCTCTTTTTTATTCTGTTTGGAAATTCTCTTTTTTCTTGTTTCAAATTTCGTATTCTATTGCCACGTCAGGCAATTTATTTCGTCTTGCTATCGACTAAATGGAGACATGCTAGTGGTTCGGACGTAATTTACCGGGAGAGGGACGGGCTTAGCGCCAACCGTTTTGAAAGACGTGATTGGCGGAAATGATGCTTCAGAAATTTATGTTGAAGCTACATTGAAGAGACGGGAGGAGCTATTTCGGGGAGTTTGAACCATGGACCTTGCTACGTTGTTGACGACTGGGACAACTTGTTCGAAAGGAAAGCATGAATCGACTGGCAAGTATCTTAAGAGATTGACGCATTTGAACTTGCATCGAAAACAGCTACGAAAGATACCTGACTTGACAGCATGTCCAAATGTCCAAGTCGTGTACTTGTATGACAACGCCTTGACGGGCATGGAGAACTTGGAACAAGTGCCGCATGTAACCCACTTGCATCTACAGAACAACAAGGTAGAGAAGATACAAGGTCTAGACAATCTCTGTCGACTCCAAAAGCTTTATCTCGATGACAATTGTATATCGACACTGGAAGGACTGGAGAACAATTATATGCTCGAAGAGCTCCACATGAGTCATCAGCAGATCCCACCCAGTACTACCTTTCGATTCGACATCAATTCCATAGACATTATAAGTGTAAGCTCTTCCTACCCGCTCATGATCACACTAGAGGTGTACTCATAGTTAATGTGCAGCGGTCCTTGCGTGTGCTGCGACTGTCCAAGTGTGGCATTCACACCATCGAGTCTCTCTTGAGGCTCGTCAACCTGCAACAGCTCGATCTATCTCATAACCAAATATCCGGTCTAGAGGAAGCATTTGCCCTAGTCGGTAAGCTCCAGCACCTCGTTGATCTCGACCTGACCGGCAATCCAGTCACACAAGAAACCAAATACCGCGAGAAGCTCATTACATTCTCGTCTTCTCGTCTAAGTACTGTACTCCTTCTCAACCACTTGCACTATGTACTCAATCTATCTTATAGCGACACTGGACAAGAAGGACATCATCCATGGCCAGCGCAGGATGATGCAGTCCCATCTTGCCCACAAATACAGGTACATCACCTACCAACTACATCCAGCTCCATCTTCACCATTCCAATAGAAAACGACAGCAAGCAGCCCCGTCTACAAATCAAGAGACAACAAGCAGCCTTCCGTATCAATCCATTCGTAGCGAAGTCCACATGCCGATTCGTGCTCGACCGTTACCACGTACCCTCCAGACAGCAGGTCGGACGCTCGTTCGGACACCACCCACAGGTTTCCACATCTCTGGCTCCTCCATCCACTCGACAGAAACAAAATAGATTTCTATTAAAAAGAAAAAGTGTATTGCTTAGTTCTTTCGAGCGACTGCAAAGGCGAGTCCGAAAGCAGCGCTGATACCAGCCACAAGCGCCAGCTTCTCCTTATGCTCTCGCTTCAACCACGTCGTCTTCTTCTTGTACTGCGATGTAGCCCTCGGATTCTCGAGGAACTCGGCGATCAGCACCGTGTTCAGAGCAGCCCCACGCAGCAACTGGTCACCGGCCACAAAGAGGTCGAGACCGTATTTGCCAAACGACGGATTCGGACGGATGCGACCGACCTCGACATTGTTCTTCTCCGTCGCCGTCAGCGGCATCGGGTACTGCAGTTTGTCCGGATCATCAACCAAGTCGACGCCGTCCGCTTCCTTCAGGATCGATCGGACGCGGTCTACGTCCACTGGCAACTCCGTCTCCAAGGTAATCGCTTCCGAGTGTGCACGCATGATAGGCACGCGCACGGCCGTACATGTAACAGCCAAGGACGGCTCGTCAAAGATCTTTTGCGTCTCCCACGTCACCTTCATCTCTTCCTTGGTGTATCCGTTCGGTTGGAATTTATCGATCTGAGGAATCAAATTGAACGGCAATGGGTGGGCAAACCACTTGTGCTCCACTGGTCGGCCTTCGAGGTTGGCCTTGGCACCTTCACGCAGTTCGTCCATGGCCTTTTGACCGCCGCCACTAGCAGACTGGTACGTCGAGACGATGACGCGTTTCAGACCGAATTCGCAGTGGAGTGGCCAGAGCGCCATGACAGCAATGGCAGTCGTACAATTCGGGTTGGCAATCAAACGCTTCGACTCGGAAGGTTTGCCAGTCTCTTCATCCAAGAGGACACTGCCATTGATCTCTGGTACGACGAGCGGCGTCGCTGCGTCGTAGCGGAAGGCAGACGAGTTATCAATGACAATCGGGCCGTTCGGGATGGCAGCCAAGTCACGAGCATATTGCAATGAGAAGTCGCCCGAAACAGCGAGGAAAACGTAGTCTAGATCCTTTGCTTTCTCGAGTGAAAACTCTTCGAGAGTGAGCTCACCAAAGCCAGTGCTGATCGTTTTACCGGCCGATCGAGATGATGCAAAGAGGACTATCTTGGAGATAGGGAAGTTACGAGAAGACAGGAGAGCAATGGTCTCGAGTCCAACAGCTCCCGTCGCACCACACACACCAACAGCTTTGCCATCGACCATCTTCGCCACGAAAATATTTTGTTTGTGCAGTCGGTCCGATTTAATAGGAAGAAAAAACACGAACAAATAGGATGAATATAAAGAGACATGCACTTCAAGTAGATCTTGAAAGGTTGCGATCAACGTTTGCCTCGAGCATGCTTTTCACGACGTCGATTCACTGCTGCGACGGTCTTCTCTTGGATTTCAGTCATTTTGTATGGTCGGATTTCCTCCTGGTCTTCTCCGTCTGAATCCAGCAATTCGTCCGAGCTTGGAAGCACCGGACGCATGCCGACACCGAATGTCGCTGACCTCTTCGCATTCACTCGAACGTTATGAGTTGGTGACAGCTCGGCGCTGTCACGAATTCGTAGTGGACTTGCTGGCGCATTTGTGGCAATGTTGTGCATATCTACGAGCTCAGTAATCCGCTGTTCTACTGTGCCCAACAAGTTGGTAATTTCGACATCCGTGATAGTGTGGGAATTTAATTGCTGCGAGTAGGCATCATCAGCGTGTGGGCCGAGCTTGTGGTAGATGCTCAGCACTCCATTCTTCAATGCATCCATTGCTTCCGAACACTCTTCCTGACGCTGCTCAAAGCTCGCTACTTTTTGCTTCGACTTTTCGATCTGACCCTCCATCTGGGCCTTCACATCGCCCTTTGCAAAGCCATCATTTACTACCTTCTCTTCTTCCTGTGACGTTTTTCCTACACCTCTGCACTCTTCAATCAATTGTTCTAGTGACTTATTCTCGACTTCCAAAGCCTCCATTTCGGCATTCAATGCACTGATCATGTTAAACAACGAAAAGTTCTTTTCTTCCGCTTCCAACAGCTCTTTCGTCAGTTGAGCAGTGTCACTCACTCCTGTCTCGCTCTTGATTTTCGCCAATCCTTCTTCAACAGCCCGTAGCCGCTCGCTCTGACGCTTCAAGTCCGTCTCCTTTTCATTAACGAGCCACACGTTCTTCATCGTTTCATCACGAAGCTTCACGTCAGGCGTCGACAAGAGCTTAAATCCGCTCGGAGGTTGCCATTTACTCGATCCACCAGGTGTCGTGCATGACCCAAGCCTGCTGAGAGGATTGGCCACACGACCATACGGCCTGGTCGACTTGGGTGTCCGTGACCTTGGCATCTCACGAATCCCTGCTCGATCGTGCTCCAGCTTAAGACGTTGGGAATATAAATTGACATCAAATTCCTCTGTGTCATCCTGCTGCTGAGTGCGCACCATTTCCATTTGCCTTGTCGCTCGCTCTCGAGCTTCAACTGCAGCTTGCGTGGCGGCCGCGATTTTGGTCAACTCGGACTGGATTTGATGAGTCTCTCGATCAAGCTTTGCATGGATTTGTTGATGCTGAACCTTTTCCCGTCGAAGAGACTGAATCTGTTCACGCAATTGCTTGTTTCCATTGCACTGAAGACATGCAAGTTAGTTTCCATTGCTCATTGAAGTAACAAGAAAGCTACGTACGACTTGATTAAAGCGTGTCAAGACTTTCTCAAGTCGGTTTTCAAGAACGTTCAAGTTCCTCGCGTCGCTTGAGACGACACCACGTTGAGAGTTTGTTGTGTTGCAGAGCGCGGTCTTGGTTGCAAGATGCTGCTGACGAAGCTGTGCGAGCGTCATGTCCAATTGTTCTCCTCGACGTGTTTCATGATCTAGTTTCTTTGCAAACGTATCGCCTTGTTGCATGAGCGTGGCCATCTTCTCCTGGAAAAACGGATTCTCCAGTTTCGATGGACTGCGAGGCACACTGCGTGTGGCAACCATACTACCTCGAGGAGGTTGAATCGTAAAGGAGCCACTGGTCGGGTTACCATCACTACTGCCTTCCCTGGACGAATTGGACATCAAATTACGGCTCATTCTAAATCACAAGTTTAAGAAATGAAAGCCCAAGCTTTAGCTCTTGTCGTGCTATTTCTGGACACCTGTACTCAGATCAAACACGTACCCCCGCCAACTTCAACATCATAGTGAAACCAAGTCATTTGTGGTACCTCAAGTCGGTACGAACACGTCCATTAAGCCACTTCCTTCCTCCTTCTTTCCCTCTACTTCTCCTTCTCTACTTCTTCCACATACATGTTTAATCAAGACGCAACGGTACGATGATATCTATTACGCAATCTCCACCTCCCATCTTACATAACATACTCCCTCATTACGAGGAGCTATTTTTATGCATTTCTAGCCTCGACGCACACGTGATATTTTAGCTGATCTACGCATCGTCACAAGTGGACTGCAATCCATTTCCGTGCAAAAGGACGCTAACACACCAACAATGGAACGACCACCTTCTAGCACTCGATCCGAAAGCTCCGACAAGTCTACCTCGAGCAGCTCTCGTAATGTCTATGCGAGATTATATGACAAGAGCTCGTACACTGGTGTCTACAAGAAACGCTTCGAGGATGACCCAAACGACTTGAGTGACAACGTCGTGCATAACCTGTCCGACACCACTCGAACGAATCTTAAATACAGCGTGGACCGAAAGACTAAAACACCTCGCCAACGGTATATATCAACAACAAATAGGTAGACGGTCGAATACTCATTCGCGTCCAGATCGATTAAGCAGCAGCCAAGTGCTAACAACTTGACTGGGAAAACGGTTGACCAGGTATGAGTCAGCCTACGATCAGTACAACCTGGCAGCTAACACTGGCTCTAGACAGAGGAGAGAGCGACGACTGCAGAATCGACCAAGCCTAGTGGTGATCCGAATGATCCACATACACTGCTTAAAGCTGTCTTCCAATACTACTGTCGCTTCGGCCGTACAGGAGCCAAAGGCACGAGTGAAAAGACACTTGGTACAAGATTCTCTTCTTCTACCATCTTCCGACCCACTAACATGTCCTAGACAACTCGAACTTTAGTAAATTCTGTCGAGAATCTCCCGGTCTACTCGGCAAACGCTTTTCCACGACTGACGTCGACTTGATCTTTGTCAAATGCAAGAAAAAAGGAGAGCGACGAATCAACTACGCTCGATTCCTAGATGCTCTTGGTATGATTGCAACGCAAAAGTATCCTTCCATGGTATGATAACTGCACTATCTCTTCCGTACACATGTAATCAAAGTGTCTATAGTCGTTGGAGGAATCGGTGCCAAAGCTATTGGAAAGCCATATCTCGCGTCTACCCTGCGTCGCCGAATTTGCTACTGGCGTGACGGTACGATACCATCTCGTACACCCAGGCACAAATATTAATCGTGGGAATAGGTTCAGAGCGTGTGGGCGAAGCGTGGAGACGTGGAAGATGACACATCGTCAAATGGGACGGCAGACCTTCCGGATACGCCTGGTAGAGAAGCGGAGGCAGCGTCTGCTCCACCAGCAGCTCCACCTACCTCGACGGAGAGGCCTACACCATTGACTGTCGAATAAGCTTACAGCCATGTCGATCGATAGGATGACTGTGAATGGAATGCATATGATACTGGTAGACAAATCAAGTGTGCTAAGCGTTCTGTATTGAATACTTTGTAATCACAGCAATGCCGCACTTACTGCCGGTCAAAGATAAGTAAATAAAGAAAATGGGTCGACAGTTCTCATCGAGGCGCCTACTTGGCGTGCTCCACCGGACGTTCCTCTTGCTGTGTCGACGTCGACGTCGTCTGGTTCGTACCCATTGCCCAATCCTTCATCTCCGTCGCCTTCTGGCCGATCGTGCCGAGGAGAGAGCTGTCCTGGTTGTTGCCTTGCGTTAACTCATCCTTCTTGTCTTGGCCCTTGACCTTCATCTTTTCGGTAGCCGTCGGAGCATAAGGGTTGCGCATGTTCGGAGCCACTTCGCTCTTGGCGTCTTCAGCAGTGACCTTGGCGCGTTCCGTCAACGTGGGCTTCATCGGATTGTGGCTCTCACCAGTCACCTCGCGCTTCTTGTCGTCAAGCTTGACCTTGGCACGCTCCTCGGCAGTAGGCTCCATGTTGTTGCTGTGGGCATTGTTGTTTCCGCCCATGACAGATTCCTTCATGTCGTTCACAGCAACCTTGGCACGTTCCGCCATGGATGGTTGGGTCGAGTTGTCGTTGGTGTTGCTCATCTTCAGGTAAGTTGGTTTGGGTTTCTTGTGGTGCTCGTAGCAAATTCGAAAATGATCCTTC
>JAADVB010000204.1:0-34936 GCA_023334545.1 Salisapilia sapeloensis | reverse complement strand
TGGATGGCATCATGTCGATGCATGCGTCTGCCAACATCGGTCCGGCCGGCGACACGGCCATCTTCTTCGGTCTCTCTGGCACAGGCAAGACGACATTATCGGCCGACCCGAAGCGGTACTTGATCGGAGACGATGAGCACGAGTGGGACGACCACAGCGTGTCCGAGTTTGGACCTCGGGATTTCGCCTAAGCCCAAAGAATTGCTGCGTAATATACACTTTGTAGCTCCATTCGATTATAGTTGATTCGATGTCGTGTCCGTTGTATAATTGTCTGTCTTCCGCAATAAGCGTCATATCTCGGTACTTCAAATGAACCCACATCTACACATAGTAGCTAAAGTTAGTCATCGGTACAACGCTGTTAGCCTCGTTCAGTGTGCATTTTCAGCAGATTTGGAGCCCAACGGACCTCCAGGTTTCCAAGGGCATACAAAAGACCGATTCAGGGTTCTCGAGGGTCGTGTGCGTTGAGCAGATAATCGGATATCGTGCGAGGAATAATACGCGTGATGTAAATGCACAAAAGCTGTAACAGCAATTAATGACCAAAGTTATGGCTATGAGTAGCGTCGAGTGTATCGTGGTTGGTCGTCGGAAGTCATTTAGGTTGAAGTTGCATTCGATTTACTTGCAACATTGAGCTCTTTGCTGTTTTACTGGAACAGATACAGTGCGAGTTGCAAATGTCGCCCAATTATTCCGTCCACCACTGTCCTGCGCTTGCTCCGAAATAATAGCGAAGAGCTAACTAGCGCAAATTAAGCGAAGAGCTCACTAAGTGTTTCGCACGCTTTTTCAAATTTGCACATCTCAAGCACCAGGCGTGACTGGAAGTCTTCTCGAAGATCGTTTCCTGACTGCATCCAAGACGAAGACAGAGATAGAACAACAATATGAATTTGCATGCCCATGGGCAGCACAGAACACTCGCTTATGCATTTAATATAGTGGAAGAAAGTTGTGCTGTAGTGCTACGTTGGGTTTCCAATGCAACATGGTAAAACAAAATCAGCTATGCTCAGCGAACGCGGAATTCCCCGAGTGGATTATCGTGAACAGAAGTGCAAAGTGTAAATCCCCAATTCTTCCAAATCGGTATTCAGCGCGAACATGGCCTAGATGAAAATAAATGCGGTCCGGTCTTCTGGAAGCCTTGCATATGCTAGTGCAGCAACCGATGTATCAAGAACATAAGAAGCAAACCTCTATGTTTCTCTGCAGTGTCGACTACAAGGCGTCGACTGATTCCGATGGAGCAACCAAATGCCATTGCGAGCTGGTTACTAAATAGAATTAAATTAGCCTAGGAGACTAGTTTATGACATATATCACAATGTTGTGATGTCAAATTAGCCTGACACGAATTTATGACAACTAAGCGTGGAAGTGGAAAATGGCTGGACAACGATGCCGACTACGTATTGAATTTTGCGATGAGCTTGCAGATGTTATGCTAAAGAACCACGGGTTTGCAGCATGCTGGTACCTCGTTCCAGAGCGAGCGAGAATTGTCGGTGATGTGGCCTATGCTGTTCTACAGGACTTTGACTTGGGGCGGAGGTGTCCACAAGGTGTGGATCTGGTGCTAGACAGCTTCCGAGTATTGCCATCACAAGAAGTCCAGTTGCTTCGTGATGGGGATCGACTTGAAGTGCATTGCTCAGTGCTAAAAATGTCTTCGTCTCGACGGATTCGAGCACCAAAACGAGCCAAAAAGAAAAAGTTGGTATCCAACGCATCCTCATCAAGCTCTTCGGAGTCAGACGAAGTAAATACATCAATTAAGAATCAGAGCAAGGGTTGTAAAAAAGCTGAAAAACGAAATGAATCGACTACCTCGAAGCCCAATGAGAAGAAAGAGAAGTCCAAGCGGAATGTCTCTCCAAACAATGGATGTCTGCTCAAGGAGTGCAACCAAAAGGCTGGCGCTAGCAAGTCAAACAAATCTTCTAGTAGTAGTAGCAGTAGTAGCAGTAGTAGCAGCAGTAGCAGTAGCAGTAGTGAAAGCGAGAGTAGTTCGAGCGACGAAGACAGCGATTCACAGGCAGCGAGCCAAAAGATGTTAAAGAAAGCACCTGCTGGGAACAATAAACCGCCCGAAGGTGTACAACAGTCAGCCGAAAAAAACGAACGTCGTAGACGGCGACCTCGCCAGCGACAGCGTCGTCGGAAGAGAGCGCAATTGAAGAACCCGGCAGAGACAGTCATTAATGAGGCAGCTTCGACGGCTCCATCAGTTCCGAAGGAGCCCACTACACGTCACATTCCACTATCAAATGAAGTGGTGGACGCAGTACCCAAAGGGCATGTCCATTTCAATGGTGGTAGCAATAGTGCCGTAACACCTGAGCCCGTCGTTCAGAAGCAATGGAGCAAGTATGGTCCAAGGATTGCAAGCAACAATCCAAAGCATTCCACCTTTGATGACAGTGGAGAACGGTACGAAGCCAATGAAGCCGAGAGGCCTAAGAAGAAATCAAAAAAGAACTGGGAGGACATGTGGAAGCGTCCGTATGAAGTCATCTCTACCATGCATGATAATGAAAGTAAAGACGCTGCTCCATCTACGGAAAAGGTATATATACTCGTGTGCTGCTACTTGGATGTGTAGATTAACACGGAGGTGTAGACGATATCTTCCTTAGTAGAGAGCTATTCAAGTTGCATGGGAGACAACGAAACAGGTATCCAAGAGCTGAGTGTCGGGGACGTGGTTGCGTACAAGACATTAACACTGGACATGGATACATGGCAACCAGTTAGTAGCGAGTGGAAAGCAGGCAAAGTCGTCTCTTACCAAGAGGATGTCACGATGGAGCTCGTTCCTTTCCTTCTGTCTATAAATCCACAAAAGGAGCTGGTATGGAAACCTGATACGTCCGTCGCATCCACACAAGTCGCGACGAGCGAAGTGAATGACATGCGAAAGCTTGTTTCTACTTGTGACGTATAAAAGACAAACCAAGGCTTGGAATTTACCCATTTATTTATCTACTTTTGCATTTGATGACTTGCAAGTACTCAATCGTGCGATCCATGCGCATTGTTGTCCTGATGGTGTGCTCGTAATCTCAAAATCTCATCCTTGAGGTTACTCGAGTGCTCTCGTTCGTCCAGATACTTGGTTTCGAACATGACGCTACGTCGACGCAAGTCCTCGTTCTCGTCGTTTAAGTACTGCACTTCCAACGATCGTTCCTGTGCTTCGTACTCAGACTGGTTCAAGAGCGTCTGCATCGATTCATTCGCACGCATCATAGCGTCCAGTTGGATCTGCAGGTCTCTCGACGCTTCGTCTCGAGTGTTTGAAGACTGCGCCGCTTCTAGACGCAAGTCGTGGAGCTGACTCGGGATGCTCATCAGCTGTTGCTGCTGATCCTGAAGGATCTTGATGACCTGCTTGAGCTCATGCTGCTGACGAATGAGGTACGCAATGGATTGCTGCTGCTGCATGTACTGTGTTGCGGAGATCGTGACGGTCTTGGACTTGGTGCAATTGTGTCGTCTCGAATCTCGTTCATCTGGAGACGAGTACGTTAGTCCGTTACCATTTGTCGAGGCAGCTGTCATGGATGCCTCAGTCGATAGTGAAGCTGTGGATGCATAAGAAAACGTCATGCCCTCTGTACCGTGGTGGTAACCTGTTGGGAGTGCCGAGATGGATGCTCTTTGGCGATGGCGAGAATGTTTCTTCGCGTGATGTTGGAGAGATGGCGCATGGCCGTTCATGTGAATATTGTTGGACGACTCGGCGTCATGTCCATCTCGCACAGGACTCTGACTACGTCGACAAAAGTCTGCTGACGTGAAAGTTTTTCCCTTTTCGTGCTGACGAAGGATACGGTCCTTATCCATCGAAGGTTTAGACATCGGACGTGGCTTGGCGGTGCTCGTGGGGCGTGGGATCGACGGATTGGCACCACGCACTGGCTGAGGCTGGTTGTGCGGCAGAGGGACTGTCGTTGCGGATTGCTGGCCGCCCTAATGGAGTACGTTTCAGTCAATCACGATAGATGGACTGTTTGCATCAAATAAAGGCACTTACATCTTTCAACTCGCCTCTATGTTCCGGAGTAGCATCAGCAGGCAGGTCAATGATGGTGAACCGGCCTTTGCGCTTGACGCTATGGCGGAGGAAGAGGACCGTGTCAGTTTCGTGGCGGCAAGGTATCTATATGAAAAGGAGGTACCGTGGATCGTTGCTACTTTCGTCAAGGCTGTGACGGGAGCCATCCAGTGACATGTCCGGTATGGAATTGCCTGGACTAGGAGATCTTTTAGGTGACAGTCGTGGGGAGCATTCGAGTGGCACTCGGTTCTAGGATACATGTTACTGCATTTGTGATACAGCGTGGCAAGACAAGTATACACACTGGGACGATGCCGGGAGTCGATGGCAAATGCACTGGAGTCTCTGGTTCATTCCTATGCGGCTCCTCTGCCTCTGGCTGTGGCGAATGGTCACCTGTGGGCGACAAGGCTGGCGTCGTGGGTGAGCCAGGGGTGATATCCGTGATCGTGAAGCGTCCTCGTTTCTCCACGCGCTTGGGATGCATGGCTGGAGGACACTGTGCTTCTGCCTCGGTCATCTCTCTCTTGCGCTGATACGTTTATGCAGCTCACGAATTCCACTACTTCGTCTATTACTCGTAGGTATTTCTGTCAAGTGGTCGGATACAAAGACCAAGTGAGAAGCTTTTCCATTTGCTCCTGCAGCTGCGCACCGAAATACATTTGGATTATGTACGTAGAGAAAGGCTGGCTCTTCGATATGTATCAACTCAAAGAGCGAATGAAACAAGACTGCTGACGAAATTTGTACCCATCATCGATGTGTCAGATAGGCATAATTTTCCGATACGAGCACGCCCAATAAAGTTTAGTTTTTCTAGGACGGAGTATTACTATCGTTCTGCTCGTACTGGCAGTCTTGGAGGTCGATGCCGACTAGTATGAGCGACCCTTTCTTCGCAGAAGATGTATATAGATCACATCTCCTTGGCAAAGTATTTCATTGCACTGACATGGTATAAAATCGTAGGAAGAAGGTGATTTTGATGAACCTTCGGCCGTCATCTCCCCTCGACCGGTCAAGAACACCCGCCGATCTTCGACTGATACGTCTAGTGCAATCCCACCATCTCATCCACCTCCATCCGAATCCCAATCAGTGGCTCTCTCCTACTCGGAATATTCCATGACACCATCGTCTCGTAATAGCGAAAGCTCATATCGTCGCCATCGTCGTCCGTGGAAGCAGCGTCCGTCGGAGACAGTCATCGAGTGGGAGGACGAGCGTCGGGTCACCCACTGCTTCCTGTGCAGCTCTAAATTTTCCGTCGTGAAGCGCAAACATCATTGTCGAATGTGTGGTCGAGTCCTCTGCTCGGACTGCTCGTCGTTCCATGCGCTTCATGGACGCAGAAAGAAGCAGCGAGTTTGCTCTGCTTGTGCCGGTCAGATCGTCTCTCGAGCCTCATACAGCCACAGTCGTCGTGCCAGTCTTGCTAGTGCCGTAACTTCAAACGACTGGACGACGCCACCGTCGGGAGACGTCCAGCACACGACGGCACAGAAGCAGCCATCTACGTTGGACGCTGCTCGATTAAGAGAGCACGAGCACAGGCATAGTTTCCAGGCGTCTGAGCAGTCTAAAGTCAAGGCAGAGCCAGAGGCGAATGCTCTCTTTGAGGAAGACGAAGACGGTTGGTTTGATGAACCAGACATGGATCGATCGAATGGTAGCAAGCAGAGTGGTAAGAAGGCAGGGAAACAGGAGAAAGGTCGAGTAGTTAAAGCAGAGCACAAGCCAGTGTCTCTTGGAAACTTGGATGAAGAGCTAGGTGGACTGTATGAAGCGCAGCGAGGTGGAAACCTTGATCGACTCTACGAAAGTGATGAAGAGGAAGTAGATGAGTACAGTCATGAAGAGCCCGTAGCACATAGTCAGTCCGAGTCGATGCAGAGGCCGATGCCTTCATCGTCACCGGACGCGTCCTACCGGTCGAGAGATACGGAAAGTACCCAGGATGGTACGAGTCAGCAGCTTGTACCTAGCTCTAGTCAAGATATGTCCTCTGGTCGGAAGAGCTCACTGCGTGACAGTGTGATTGGCATGTTCAAGTCGAAAAAGAAGAAGCAGGAAGCGGATACGTCTACAGAGAGACAGGAGACAGACACAGCGCCGATGCAGCCAAAGACGTCTGCACCAACGGATGCCATGCGTACGTACTATGACATGGATGTAGATGACGTGGTGGCGGACGATACGCCAGGGTACTACGATGCGATGCATCGAGACTCGACTCCTCGTCCACAGTCTTCGCCGCAAGAGGAAGCACGTAACTGCGACGGACCGTCAGCCGTTCTACCACCGACAGTCGCACCTCGACAATTGTCTCCACAAGACGAGTCATATACGATGGTAGACCATCCGACTGAAGCCTCTGCTCCATCTACAAGCGAGTCTTCGAAAGAGGAGAAGGAAGGTGGCTTTGGTGGAGCTGTCAAGCGTCTCTTAGGGTTTAATAAAGGTAAAAAGACAAACTCTTCGAGGCCGACGCGAGGATTTAGGAGTGGCTCCATGGTGTCCGTGCGACGGGGGAGTAGTAAAGAAGAGGAGAGACGTTGCCGTGATGTGATACCTGCCTCTAGCGAAGGACAAGCAGAGGCATCGAGTCATTCAGCTCTTATATCCAGAGATAGCTTGCCGTCTAGGAAGAGTATGTCTGAGAGCCAAGTTTCCAGTAACTACACATTACCTAGAGACTCGTATGCGAAAGCACCGAACTATCAGATGACGACGAATGGTGCCGATGCATGGCGGAGACATATATCGGATACGAATCTATCCAACCCACGTAGCCATCGATCAACTCAGATCGACGGACATGGTCGTCGTGATACGTTCAACGATCTCTTTGAGTCTCCCACGAATAACCTTCATCCTGCCATTCGAGATCCGCAGAGCGCCATGGCGTCTCGACCTTGGGCGAATACTTCTTTCTCCGCCGTGTCAGCGACTTCCCGCAGCCAGAAGAGTCTGGACGATGGTCTCGATCGATTCCGGCAAGCAGACACGTATCGAAATGAACCGTCGTCTCTTATGGCCGCACAACGCAACTCTCAACCGAGCGACCGATTCAACGCTAGCTTCACTTCCGACGCGACGTCGAGGCCGTTGAACGACAAGAGGACTTGGTCAGATGCACAGCCGATGAATACGGCGTCGTATGCCTTGCCTAGTGGGATGGAACCTCGGTTTGGTATCCGTGACATGGGTGACGGACATGGGGCTGGGAATATCATGGAAGAGTTTGGTCATACGCAGTCGTCTCGAAAGACACGAGAGGATTCGATTGACGACTACTTTGCATCGTTTGAAAAGCCGCACGATTATGTCTTTGATGCAGTGTCAGGAGGGTACGTTCCAGCTGATCAACCTCTCCGACGACCTCCATCCATGGGTCAGACATCTGTCGATAGAAATAGCAGACATACGCCTCGAAAGTCTCGATCTCCGAGACATCGAATCGAGTCTCGAAGCTACATGGAAGAGGAGAGGAGTATAGAGGATTCGGCGTACACTGAGAGCAGTCAGGTGACAGAGGAGGACGATGGAGATAGGCTTATCGTGGATAAGATATCGTCTATGGAAGGAGAGTTGAAGGCTTTGAAAGAGATGTTGTCGAAGCGGTCGGCACCTCGGCATTCGAGACGAAGGAAGAGCCAGCAGCGAAAGGCGAGTATCTTTGAGAATGATGAAGAAGAAGAGGAGGAGGATGAAGCCGAGTATCGACGGTTGACTGTGCAAAGGAAGAAAGGTGGAGGGAAGGGTGGTAGGAAGAAACGAAAAGATTCATTTGCTAGTCTCTTTGATGAAGACAAGTCGGAAGACGATGGACCGGAGCTACGTGGACAGAACTATGAGAGTTTGTTTGAGACATTGCCAGAGGAAGAGGAGGGTCAGTCGTCGGATGAAGAAGGTTATCAGTCGTTACGTGGAAGGAGTAAGGAATCTATTCGACAGAAGTCTACTAAAAAGGTTGAGGAAGAGGAGTATCCGTCGGTGGAAGAGGAAGAAGAGCTTCCGTCGTTGCGTAAGAAGACAAAGGAGACTCTTGGAAAGGTAAAGTCTACTTCTAAGGTAGAGGAAGGAAGCAATGGTGCTTTAGACGAGATGGAAGAGAAGCACGAGTCTCCGAAAGAAGTGAAAGAGGAGGAATCAGAGGATACGATCGATGCGTTGTTTGATGACTCGCAGGACGACATTTCTGCCTTGTATGATCCAGAGGAAGACGTCAGCGACCAGGGTGATAAAGAGGAGGATGGAGTAGTTGCTTCCATCGAGGGTGATGTCGATGCGAGAGACAAAAGTACGGGTGCTGAACGAGAGAGTGAGTATGGTAGGGAAGGCGCTGATGAGGTCAAGGAAAAAGAGGACAGTGATACCCTTGTCGAGGATGAGTCTAGACAGAGCGAGAGTTCAGTCGATATGGAGGCTTTGTCGCCATCGACTCAGGATCCAGAGAAGCCAGGCGCGGCTATGAAGATTCTTTATCGACGCTCGAACGATCTGCTTGGCGACAGTGACGATGAAGTCGATGGTCCTGCGTCTACAGTCGACTTTGACTCGTTGCTGGCGGATGAAAGCGACGAAGAGGATGTGGCGGATCGTAGTGGAAATGCCAAGCAGGAGCATGTGCCCTCGGAAACCGTTGCTTCGGACAATGAGAAGATCAAGGACGAAGGCAGTGGAGAGCAAGGGAGTAGAGATGAAGACGCTGCAGACCAAGAGGCAGAAGCACCAACTAGTTCTGTTGAAGTCGACAGCTCTGTCGTGGATGAGACTGCACCTGAGACGAAAGAAAAGGAGAGCGCTGTGGAGGATCCTTTGGTGGAAGAGCAAGAAGTGGAAGTGATGCCCCATCAAGGTCCATCACTGCTACCAGATGGAAACGAAACGGAGGATGACGATGACCTGGATACGTTTGGTCTGTCGAACGACGTTGCGCTCGACTCACTTCTTATGAATACGCATGATTTCGACAAGGACCCATCCGAGGCCGAAAGCAATGAAGAGTTAGATCATGCAGAAGAGCCCAGCGTCGAGTTTAAGATGACGACACAGGAAGAGCATGAACCACAGCCATCTGCGACCACCATGCCGGAGTCTACGTCAGAGGAAAGCTCTCCTCAAGCAGAGGAATCGACAACCGAAGAGTCGCAGCTTACTCCGGAATCACCACCTGATAGCACCGAATCGTCTAGTGCTACACAGACAGAGAAACAAGACGGAGAGGTAGAAGACTCGCAACCAGATGGCGTACATTCATCTGCGCTCGTCAAGGCTCCGTCAAGCACTGATGCTGATACTGGCTTGAGCTCTGACTGGCAAGTGCTGCAGGAGCAAGAGCGAGAGCGCAAGAAGAGGATTCAGCAAAAGCAGCGTCAAGCCCAGCGCGAGCAATTGGCTCGCCGTCGTGCCACTGCGGCACAGTCCGAGGAAAAGAGTCCGAAAGAGAAGAAGAAGAAAAAGAAGAGCAAGGATAAGGATAAAGAAGATGGCGACGGCAAGGACAAGGACAAGAAGAAGAAGAAGCACAAGAAGGAAAAGAAAGAGAAGCGCAAGTCGTCCAAGAAGACCAAGAGTACCGAGCCGGACACGACACCTGACTTGGAGCTGACGGAGCTATAGTTGTAAGCACGAATACAGACAAACTACTTATATTTAAATCCACTCGACTGCCACTTTCGATACGCACGATGTTACCGATGGCTATCGCTCCTCAAGAGACCACAGGCGTGGTAGCAGATAATATCCATGGCTATTCCTCCTACGATCGAGCTACTTGCCGTCTGTGCGTCGAAGAGGTTTCTGATGCAACGACAAGAGCCAAAGCTGATGGACCTTTGGGATGATGTCCTCGACCGCCACACGCTTACTCGGGTTGGCGCACCAACCCATCTCGAGAATCTCGGCACATCCAGCTGAAATCGTGGGTAAGATCGGAGGTCGCTCGCCTTTCGTGACGCTCGTGTACACCTCCAAGTGGCTCTTATGTTCCCACGGACTCCTGTCAGGCACTAGGATCTGCCACAACGTGATCATGAGGCTATACACGTCTGCAGCCGTGCCATATCTGGCTGTCTTTCCACCTAAGATCATCTCAGGCGCCATGAAGTCAACGGTCCCGACGATCGTCATCGTCCCGTCCGTCCGTGGTTTGAGCAGATTGGCTTCTCCAAAGTCCGCAAGTTTCACGAGAAACTCGTGACCGACGAGGAAATTGTCAGTCTTGATATCACGATGGAGAAGCGGAGGGTTGAAGCTATGCAAGTACGCAACGGCGTGACATGCATCAAGCCACATCTTGAGTTTCGTGGACAAGTGCCAGTTATTCTTTTGCGTCAGGAGCACAGATTCTAGTCCTCCGTACTCGCAGAACTCAAAGACAAGAGAGATGGATGGTGGGACGACACATAATCCGTAGAACTTGACCACATTCGGATGAGAGAGCTGGACATTAAGCGCCGTTTCATGTGAAAAGCGCTCTACTTCCTCATCCGTGACTTGAACACTCGTGTAGATCTTGAGCGCAATATCCGTATCGGATCGCATCTTTCCTTTGAGAACGATCGACGTCGCTCCTTGCGCGACAGTGCATTGAAGATTCAGGCGGGAGATGTCGACGACGTTATGCCGATGGTCTTCGATCATGCGATGGACGTCGTAGACCGACGTGCGTGTGGAAAAGTTGGTGATCATGCCTCGTTCTGCTAGGTGGCGCATGTACCTACGCATCTGATCTAGACGATGGAGAGGCGTCTCGTCAAAGCCGAGCCAGTACCTCGTGTCTGCACGCATGGAGACGAGGAGCGCGACGACGATGAGGGCGTAGATGCCATGGACACAAGAGCGTAAGATAGCAGATCCTCCGGTCTCATTGTCCTGGACGAACGTGACGATCTGGAGGGTGATACTCGACAAACTGCTTATGATGGCAGCAACGAAGAAGAAGTCAAAGGTTGAACGAGCGTGGAAGAACCACTTGGCCCAACAGTAGAAGAGGACGAGGAGGACGTGAACACCAAAGGAGACAAAGTCCAGCGCTTTGTCTCCCGAATGGTAAAGAGTTAGGAAACACACAAGCATGACGATGACAACGCAGCCAGAGTAGGCAATGGAGCGAAGGACAGCTTGGCGGGAGACGCTGCGCTGGACCATGAGCATCGGTAGTAGCTGCAGGATCCATATTAACGGCAGCTGGAGGGTGTCGCAAGGGTTATCCTGAGAGTTGTCCAGTGTTAGGCTGGCAAACTCGTCTGCATGCTCCTCTGTTCTTTCAAAGGTGAAGCTAACGGCATGGCCGATGATACCGAGTAGCGATAGAGCAGAGATGGTGTACCAGATGGGCTCATAGCAAGGGAGCATAAAGGCAGAGGTCAAGTCCGGGACGTTGGCACAAGCTGGAGAGCTCTGGAGGACTCGCTTACGACTGCGACTGCAGAGGACACCGATCCAGATAGATACGATGAAGAGGACAACGTAGGTGAAGGTGGGGATCCAGAACGAGAGCAACATGGTGATGGACGCTTCGGCGTAGTCATGCGGCTTGTACGTCATGACGCACTTGACGTGAACGATGATGTTGGACATGGAATGGAGGACGACACTCAGCACGATCGCCAGTGCTAAGCCGATGAGTGCGAGTAGGAGCGTTAGTAGCAAGAAGAACGAGTCCCACGTGACTGTCAAACGAGCCCATAGCGATGCCGTGGAGTGCTTTAGACGCACGGAGAAGGCTGTGGACGGACGTGAGTCCGTCAACGATTCTCGGTCTACTTCTTCCAGCATCGAAGGTTGATCTATGCCAGCGTTCAGAGGGATCTGGCCGGAATGACCTTGATGGCTGCTGGGCTTTTGTTCTTGACTTCCGAACGTATCGCGATTATCTCCCGCCACAGAGCGAGGATTGCTCTTGACAGAGTGCGAGCTGCCACCAGGTGTCGAGCGGTAAACAGACAGCTCGACAGGGTGCTGCTGATCGCTCATGACGATGGACTCGTGGGCAGCAGGAGGGACGATGTTGGTCGGATTCGTATAGACTCTCGAGTTCATGGGAAAGAGGTCGCCTGCTTCATCGTCTTCTTCACTCTCGACTGATGGAAGTGCTCTTCGACGACCGATGGTGAAGGAGCCGACAGTATGCGGACGCTGCCGACGCTGCTGACCTGGTCTCGCTGGCATACTGCTGGAGATTAAGTTGGTCGATCCGTCCGTCTCGAGGAGCGTGAAGCTTGCATTGCTGCTTGGAGGTGACAAGTCGTTATAATGCAGGCTCGAGTCATGCGTCGGGCGTCGAGATAGCGTGTCCTGACCTTCCATGGCTGGCGCCGAAACGAGTTACGAAATGATGGGGAAGAAGGGGGTCTTGGGAAGAGCCTGTCAGCTGGCTTGTACTACGCTCGTACCGACAGGATGTGCGTAGATATAGAAGCAGTGATAGGAACGAGTTCAAACGTATCAAAGGCTCTGAAAGAACAAGTATAGACGAGTACGTAGGTACTCCAAGTCTCCTTCTGGTCGTAGGAATGATGGAATTAGTGCCGGAGCGTGGCATTATATAAAAACATGATTGATGCCCATGCCCATGTCCATGACGTGCGTAGTGGACGGCAGGCGGTGCGTCGAGCGGTACTAGCAGGTGTCTTCCACGTCGTAAGCTGTGCATGCCATGAGCAGGACTGGGCGCAGTTGGAAGCGAGTTTAAATGATGCCGTTGTGCCGTGCTTTGGTCTGCATCCGTGGTGGGCGGCGCAGGCGCCGCGAGACTACCTAGATAAGCTTAGATACAAGTTAGAGATGCATCCGAAAGCTAGTTTAGGTGAGATTGGGCTGTGCAAGAGTGCTCGTGGTAACCAAGTACCGAAAGACGTGCAGGCGAGTGTGTTCTCAGAGCAGCTTGAGCTTGCCACAACCATGCGTCGGACTTGTGTCATTCATTGCGTTGGCCAGTATGGCAAGCTGCTACAACTGATGCGTTCATCTCTAGAGAAACATAGGCAGTTGCCACCACATATCGTGTTGCATTCGTACGGCGGTGCACCGGACATGACGCAGCAGTTCCTGTCGATGAGCAAGAGGACCGACACGGAGCTCTACTTTTCATTTAATGTAAAGCAACTGCTACAGAACGGTAAAGCTGCTGAGAGTTGCATCCGAGTGCCGGAAGCAACACTGCTCTTAGAGACGGATGCGCCGGACCAAGCGCCATCGGAGACGGCTGTCCGGGATGCCATCCAAGTCTTTGGGCTGGCCGATCGCATTCGTGTCGACGAGATGCAGCTGTCGGAAGGGATCAATGAGCCTGCTCTCGTACAATTGGCACTGTACAAAGCAGCCCAACTGCGTCATACGCCAGCGAGTCAGCTGTGCGACGTCGTGGTGGCGAATGCAAAGCGGGCGTATGGTATATCAGACGAGAAGGAAGGATAGTCGTGTATATTTGAACCTTAGAAGCGTTCTGGCAATTACGCAGGCGAGTAATCGTGTTGCAAGAGTGAATACAGCATCTCATCTTTCTCATCTATATACGCAATGATTCTCTTCTTCGTTTTATTAGATATATCATGTCCAAGTACCTTGCTCCGTACGTTGGTGCGTAGATCGAGATTTGAGCATGTACCCGATGACAGCAGACACGGCGACACTGATGGTCAGAATAGCGGCAGTCAAGTATCCACGAATAACTTTCGGCGTGAACATTTGGTCGTCGACATCCAGTAAATGATCATCGTTTATTGTCGTATTCTCATGCATATCATGGGCATCCGTAGCTTTCGCAAGGATCGAAACAAGGATGAATATTGTACTACGGTCTAGTGCTGACATGATCGGAGGTATCGCTCGATCCAGATGAAGAGTCGCACCGCTCGGCTGGACTGTGGATGCATTACTGGGTATGGGAATCGACAGACTGTCGGCGATCGTCTACCACCGTTTCAAGAAGTAGACGTTCAGTAGATCTCATAAAACGATTTTCCGAAACTTCACTAGCATGAAGGTGGATCGAGAGCTTGGAGGTGGAGAAGGAGGTGGTGTGTGTGCGGATCCGGTGGCGTTCCTCGGCGTCGCGAATACCTATTGTCTACATGACAACCTCCCTACTGCTGTCTTTCTCCTGGGTGTCATCGTCATTCTCTCCGTCGCGATTGATCATCTAATTCGACATATTCGCAAATCCATTTCATGCCCGCAGCTCGGACTTATTGTCAACCGTATCTTCGAAGAGCTCATGATCCTCGGCTTTATCTCGATGGTCATCTTTACACTGAATACAAGTGGTGCCATGTCCAGGTTGCCTCTCGGAGATGATGACACGCTGTCATCTACAGCTGAGCTGCACCTATACGAGTTCTTCCATTACCTAGTCTTCCTCACGATGATGTATTACATTTTGATCGTACTCCTCCTACTCTTCATTGGTACGGTTGTACCGAAGCTAGTGTGGGAGATACGCAGTAAAGATCCGTCGTCTCCATTGGAAGATGAGGACAATAACTTTTTCCATGATGACGTGCGAGGTAGCTTTGAATCGGACAGTGGAAGGGAGCTCATGGATTCACCATACTCGAACAGGATGCAGTGGATGCATGAGGATCCAAACGTCCCACCTTTATCTGACAGGCGTCCTCGTAACTCAGCACTCAAGCGTGAAGCGTCCGGCATGGACCTCGCTCTCGGGTCCAAGGCGTACAGCTTGCTATTGCAACGATACCAGCGAGAAGGCTGGAGCTTTCGTTTCAATCTGAAGAAGCAGTACAACTTGTGGAAGAGCTTCGAGCTATTAGCGTACAATATCTGTCAGCACCGATCAGGATACATCTACAAGAACCCAGAGGAGGTGGAACGCCTCTTTGGTGTGGACGCGAGTCGGAAAAGGAAGAAGAGGTCGGACATGACGTACGACAAGTACCACGTCCTGTGCATGCGCAACCTACTCTTCCACATCTCGGAGCTGCATCCTAGTGCATTGCTCTTGTTGCTTGTCATCTGCATTTTACCGTCCTTGTATCCGGACAATGAGCACTATATCTTCATTGGCATCGGTGTCCTTCTCCTTTTTACGAACGTAGTCATCTTCTTTAAGGTGCTGCACATCCTGAAAGGCATCGTAGACGACCGCTTGCGTGTAATCTCCATAAACGACATTCAGGAGCGATTCACGAGGCAACGGAGTGAGCATACAGGTCAGAAGAAGCATCCGAGCTTCAAATCTGTTGCGACGGCAGTACGAGCGGTCATCCGTATGCAGATGTCCGTGCTGTGCCATAGCCAATTGCATCACCATGACGACCGCTTCTGGTTCCACAGTCCTCGCTTCCTCTTGCGTCTCTTCCAGTTCGCGACGATCGGACAAGCGTTCTACTTGACCTGGATGTCTCTCGTGGAAGGACCAGCTATCGCGAATAGTTCGGACCAGTACTTGCTCTTCGTCATGATCCTACTACCAGCACTTGCTCTCTTCATAATCACACCTTTGACGATGCCTAGCCTCGTGCTCGTCATGGGTCTCACAGGTATCTTTGTCGATCTGAACACCAAGTCAGAGGACGTGGATGTAAATCTCGGAAGCAGTCGTGATCAGACGAGAACGCACATTCGACTACTTCGTCGGTCTTTCCTTAGAAGCCATCACACGGACGATTACAACGCTCCAAGCCTTCGTCCGTCCGGAGCTTGCACGGACATTGAGACGGAGGATCCATCTCCATCTCATTTCTTCCTACGAGTCTACGATTCTCCTCAGGCTGCGGCAGCGCATCAGAGACAAGGACGAGAGTTTGTCAAGAGTCCCCCCACGAGTCTTCATGAGCCGAGAAGAAGGAGACGGACCAAGTCGTTTAATCAGGAAAACTTTGATCATCTCTTGACGACGATGGCTGCATCTAGTAATTCGATCGGCAGTTGTGCTCGAGGCGAGAAGCTGGGATATTCCAAGACAACTCGTGCGTTTGATCTCGCATCTTTCCAGCGGGATGGCAGCATATCATCCGCTACATCCGCTCCAGAGTATCCGACGATCCAGGAACGTACACGAGTTGCTGCTCGAACGAATTTCCAGCCGCCGCCATCTTCTGGCCGGAACTGGAGTCAAGCAGGTTTGGATCTGCCTGAAGACACGATGAGACGAGTCGAGAGGACTTCTAGTCGTGAAGAGAGGAGGGCTGGTAGCAATCAAAGCAACGGCGGAGATTTCCATAACTATTGCTCCAAGTATGGAGGATATGCAGACATGTAGCACTCCGAGAAGAGCTAGATAGACACAAGAGTAGGTAGAGAACGAAAGGAAAGGAAAATTATTTTGGGGAGTACATGTTGCATTGGGATATAGCAGACGTGATGGAAAGAGACAAAAGTGGAAACAAGTGGATGTACATGGTACAAGGTTCTCTTAAGCTGCTTGATTCGTCCCGTCCGTCGGTTCCTTCTCGTGTTCAGATTGCTTCCTATCCTATCAGCCGATTAAATTATATGTAGATAGAAGATTGAGTACGAGAGTATGCTGTCTAGAGAAGGAAGGTTACCTTTGGCTCTGTGGTATCCTGGTTACTAGACTCTGTTGTGCTGCCGGCAGTCTCCTTCGTAACTGGATTTGTTTTTTTTGGCACTGGCGCTTGAACACTGGTCTTTGGAGGTGGTGGATGACTATATACTGGTGCTGCAGAGGTGGCGGTAGGCCATGCGGATGGAGGTCGGGCATACCTATCGACAACGATCAGCTTTGGTGATCCAAGAGCTACAAGAGTATCGTACGGTGGAGGAGGAGGCTGGACGAACCCCTGAGGAGGGTATACAGGTCTAGGTACATACGAGGTCGCTGGATAGGCAGGTGGGGGATAAGCTCTTCCTGCCACTGGAGGCGGAGGTTGCCAATACCCGGGTGCCATCGGTGGTGGAGCTGTGTAAGTTGGAGCTGCGCCGTACATTGGAGCTGGAGGAGGAGGTACCGCGGCTCCAGTCTTGAGTCTCTTCACTCCATAGGTGTCTACAGGTCGTCGAAAGGATCAGTACATGTAGCTAGGTGATATTGTGTGCGTCAAGTGCCAATTACTGTTATTTGGAATGCCTTCCATGCCATATATCTCTATCTCGGCACTATCTCGACCTGGTTTAGCGTTTGGCACGGTTTTTAGCGTCTCCTTGTGCACTTGCAGCACGTGCACGACCATGCCACCGGCCGTGCTAAGCTTCTTGTGGCATGTCTGGCATTTGAAATGTCGTGCTTTCTGGTGCTGAATGAGTAGCTTTTCGTCCTTGAATTTACGTTCGCAGTAGTAGCAGTAGATAATCGGTGCACTGCTTTCACCATCGTCGCGCCGCTTCTTCTTACCCATTCGTTTTTCACGTGCGACAAGAAGTATGTATAACACTCGACGCGTCTATTATGCGTCCTGTAGCTTTTGGCAAGGCGATACAGCCACGAGGATGGAGGAGATTGTCAATATGGAGGAGGCGGAGCTACAAGGCGTCTCTGAAAACGTCCAAATTGAGCTACTAACGGACGACGACGGATACCGATCGATACAAATGGAGACTTTCGAAGCTACAAGGCTGTATCCAGAAGATCAGCTACAGTGCGTCGATGTGTATAGGTACGTTCAAATGCATATACATTGGTGTATCATCGCTAACGTCTACTAGTCCTTCTATCTTTTCCACTACGATCTTACTTCGCAAGTCTATGCCGGATGGAGATGAATGCGCTTTTCTCTTTAATTTATCTACATCTACCAACGATTCCGATCGTATCGAGTCAAATGAAATCGCAGCACAATGGCTTTCCAATGCCGTGGCGTTCATTCCATCTTTGCCGCTGTCGGAAGGTGCGAAAGACCTAGTGGCTTTATCTTCCAAGTCGCATGTGGCAAAGAAGCGGAAGACATTATCTGTAAGTACATTCTACGGATCTCAAGACCGCTTGCCAAAAGCACAGTTCTCGGCATCTCCAGCATGGCAAGAGTTCTATCAAAAACTCAAGTTTCGTGTTTCTCATTCTCATCTTTGCCAACTCGAAGGCACCGCTCCGATCTCAAGTACGTTTCCACGCCAGCGTGAAGCCTTTGAGTTTGCTGATCGGATCGTCTCCTTTCGAAAGCAGCTCGGTAAGAAAGAGATGGAGTATCCTTACGTCATGAGCTTTGAGAGTGCTAGTGATGGTCGCCGTCGATTTCTCGTAACCTCGTTCGACACCTTCTGGGATGGCTATTTGGACTCTCCACCAGACCAGCGGCATGTATATGAGATCATACGAGAGGGAGTGCCATGCAGACTGTATTTCGATCTAGGTACATGTGTCTATTACTAGTAAAGTAGATGGATGTCTAACGTCCGAAAGCAGAGTTTATGAAGGAGCTGAATCCGAATGTGGATGGAGACGCTCTACTCCACCGTCTCGTGGGGATTATCCAAGAGGAGATGCTATTCCAGTACCATCTACCAGTCCGTCCAGAACACTTTATCCAGCTCGATTCGTCCACGACTGCCAAGTTCAGTCGTCATTTGATCGTGCGCACAAAGTCTTTATCATCTCTTTAGTCATGAACTTACTCTAGTGATCAGATACATCTACCGAACGAAGCACTCTTTACAAACAACCTGCATGTAGGAGCGGTAAGCTCTTTCATTTTATCATACCTGCTGGTCACGACCTAAAAATCGACGCATGTGCCTTAGTTTGTACGTGAACTGATCCACAACTACATCGGAACAGACCCAGATAATGAATTTATGGTCGTCACGGATGCCGAGACGAAAGATAAGCAGCTCTTTATCGATACTGGTGTCTACACTCGCAATCGCATGTTCCGAGTACTCGGTTCTTCCAAGTACCGGAAGCACGCTTTCCTACGCTTACATCCTCTCAATAGCGCTGTAGCTCCACAAGCAGACCTCGGTCTAGATAAGCAAGACTTTATCAATTCACTCGTGTGTCCGTTTCCGAATGCAGAAGCAGTCCAATCATCGGATGGAGTCTCTCGTGTCCGTCTGCTTGAGTGTGGAGACCACTCGAAAGTCGTGAGCACGAACCGTAGTCTCTCCGATCGTCCAAAGACATCGGACGTGAAGCCGGTGGAAAGTGAAAAGTCAAAGTTTCCACTACTGGATACGTTTATCCTTCGTCAAGCGACTCGAGGTGGTAAGCAAGGGGCAATTCGATCCGTCCAGGAGTTCTATGACCAAGACGAGAGCTCTAGTGATCAAAAGCTACCGAAAACTATCGTATTCCACATGAAAGGGAATCGATGGTGTGAAAACATCGGACGAGAGCACAAGAGTAACAACATCATGTTCGTCGTGGATATGGCAACCCGAGTCTTCTTTCAAAAGTGTCATGACCCTCATTGTAAATCCCAAGACTACAGGTATAGTAGACATGAACTTGATTAACGTTTGACCCCATTGATTTCATTTCCTTAGATCTCCAGCTACGTCACTACCTACTAGTCTCCAACTCCCTCTAGACGACAATTGTACTAGAGCTAGATGAAGCACGAGACGTACAATCAACGTCTACTTGTTTGTCATAAATATGAACGCAGTCAATCGCCTATTCGATCGTAAAGCCTGTAATGTCCATTTGGACGATCAGGTGCAAGTACTCTGCTAGCACTTTCTTGGACGAGTAGATGGGCAAGTCGAGACGATTGAAGCACGTATGCGCCTTCGGATAGAGTGACGGCGGGTTCTTACCAACAAACGCAACATTAAACCTACGAATCCGTCCATCGCTGCTAATCAAACCCTACAGCATATACCTTAGTACGCTTCTCCAAATACATACAGGCACGAAATACAGTACCTTAAAGCCTTGGGCTGGTACGCGACTGGTACCGGTGGCGAATTGGAGCAGACGCACGCGCTGTTCGTCCTTCATCTCGGTGATGACCTCCCACAGCCATTGCATATTCAGCAGTTCCAACTCGGTCGGTGCGTCTGGTGTGTAGAAGCGAAAGTCCGAGTGCTTTCGCCAGTCATCCATATCGATGTGCGGTACACCGCACATGAGCAGCTCGAGCTCTTGATAGTCAAATAGTTTCAAAAGACCTTCCGGTACGACATCATAGAGCGCAGCCAAGAACGCTAGGAGCTGCTCAGATACGCTGTCCATGACATAGTATCGGAAGAGTGCTTCGAGATACTCGTCCTTATTGTCTCTCGTCACATCAATCTCACTCCCGCCTTCCATCAATTCCTGTACCTGTGGCTTCCCATTCACGATTCTCGTGACAGTAAAGTCGAGACAAAGCGGTTCAATGTCTTCAATGTGTTTCACGGTCATGGCACTCGTGTAGATTTCATCATCCAGGAATTGGAGATCGGAGAAGGAGATCGGGACACCTAGAATGTGCTTGAGCATCGGTAGCGCCAAGTGCACTGGCACGAGATGCTCTTCTAAGATCGCTTTGCCGATTAATCTGCCTGCGAACTCGTAGTAGGACAGATGATCAATCGCTTCCGACGCCGAGTTCGGGTTGATCCAGTAGCTACGTTCGTCGCCGACTGTCGACTGGAAGATGCCATTCGCAGGATCGAACAGCTCTGCAAAGACGAGCATGAACCACTCGCGCATGACACCGCCAGCGTCCAGTCCTGGTTCATCCACAAACATGACGCGCCAGCGTTGACGCAGCTGGAACGGTTTCATGGCGAGAACGACCTGATATGAGTCCTGTAGCACGTGCGTCCGTCTTATCACGAGCTCTGCATGCCCGGACTCCCATGGCAGCCATAGACGATGGAGCTCCGTGGAGAACCATCGAATCTTCTCCGGAAATGGTTTATTATGCAGAGACTCGAGGTTCATCACGAGCTCCGAAGCCGTAGATCCAGCCGGGTTGAGGACATTCACGCGATAGTGGAAGTCTGTAGCGACGGCGTCCGACTCGTTGAGCACGAGCTTGCCGTTCGAATCACGAACTCGGACGTAGCCTGTGGATAGCATACTTTCTCGGTCATCTAGCCTACCTCCAGCAGAGCTAGTGGAGTAATTTGTACTGGAAGAGAGTCTAGTGGATGTATTATTATCATGTGCATGCCGCCGTCTTTCGCTCGAAGACTTTTTCATCTTCTGACGAACCCATCGATGCAGTCCGTCCGTCGTCGGCATGCGTTTCCACTGCTGTCGACGACTAGCTGCTAGCTGTAGTTTACTAAGGGGTCCAGGATTCTTCCTATTATGGCTATTGGATGTCGTGTGAATGTCTTTGCCTCGTGGTGACGTCGATGAGTTGGACGATCCGTCGGATGATTTACGAGGAAGTGAGTGGCCAGATTCACTACGTTCTCCTATGCGATTGACACTATTGTTCTTAGACCAGCTCGATTGTGTTGATAACGTGACGCGGCCATGACCACGTCGTGTCTGGCATAAATCGCATGCTTGTCGCTCTGGATGATTCCGGAATTGACATACGCCACATCGCCAGAGTGCGTGTTCGACAAAGCTATATGCGCGTCAGCATGCATCTAAAGAAGCCAAAGAGCGAGATAAAGTACCTGTCCGTGAGCTCTTCCCTGTATACATCTGGGTTCTCCGTCACGAAGAATGCCTCGGCGCTCTGTCGTTCATGCGGATATCGTCGTGGATGTTCGTACGTCCGTGGCTTCTTCGCGCCACAGAAACACCATAGGACGACACCAAGGACGACGATGAAGATGGAGAGGACAATCGCAGACACCGCACCTCCGTCCATCGTCTAGCTGGCGAATATACAGTCGACGCTGGCTTCTCCCACAAAAGTCGATGTCCCCAAAAGTGTTTGTGTTGGTTTTTATTCAGCATTTCTACCAATCAGACGAGAGATAGGAGCTCCACGTGGACGAGCTGCCAGAGATAATTCAGACGGAGAAAGACAATGCTCGAGTACGACGACTCGGCGTTCTACTACTTTGCATTGAGCATGTGTGCTCTATACGTCGTGCCAATGACGTTCTTAGCGTTGCGACGTATCGTGTATGGTGTCTTTTTGAAACATCGACTGGTGGATACGTCGAGCGTCCGTTGTGAGCGTGAAGCCAAGAAGCTGCAGCATCTACAGAAACAAAAGACTGGACTACGCAATGTGTTTACGTTAGGTTTCGTAGCTCACCTCGTTGTCCTTGTATGTCTATGGGTAGCACTCGTCCAAATGGCGACTTTACTACGTGAAAACTCGGAGATTAAGAGCTTTGATCCGTTTGAGATTCTCGACATTGCATCCGATGCGACGGAGCGACAGATTAAACGTGCTTATCGTACACAGAGTCTCAAGTTCCACCCGGATAAGAATCCAGGAGACAGTGTCGCCGAACAAAAGTTCATGCTCGTCGCGAAAGCGTATGAAGCGCTGACGGATGAAGTTGCCAAGGAGAACTATGAAAAGTATGGTAATCCGGATGGACGACAGGCACTTCAGCTATCTATCGGTCTACCGACGTTCTTACTTGACCCGGAGAACCATCTCTTAGTGCTCTTCGTCTACCTCATCGTGCTCGTCGTCGCCATCCCTTCCTGCGTCGCGTTATGGTACTCGCACTCGAAAAAGTATGGCGACTCAATGATCATGTACGACACGTACGGCTTTTACAACTTTGCCATGTCGGAGCACGCGCATACGCGTATGCTACCGGAGATTCTCGCCGGCTCGGCTGAATTCCGCGAGCTGCCGAAGCGACCGTCGGATGAACAGGAGCTCGGGGCACTCTTTAAGAAGTTTAAAGCGCAGGAGATGATTGCCAAACCAAAGTACAACCACCCGGCGATCGCCAAAGCCAACATCCTCTTGCACGCGCACTTGCTCAAAGCTCCACTAAGCGATGGACTGCGCGAGGACTTGGACACGATGCTCAAGCAGGCTGTGCCGTCACTCGTGGATGGTATGATGGAGATCTCGGTCATGAAAGGCTGGCTCCAGACGACGCTCAACCTCGTCGAGCTGCAGCAGTTCTTGACGCAAGGCATGTGGGTCAAGGACGCGCCGTTCCTCCAATTGCCGCACTTGACCGAGAACGAGGTGCGACACATCATCTCGGGCAAGAACGCCTGTCGATCCATGCACCAGTACATTAACATGGAGCCATCTGAGCGGAAGGGACTGAACGACTTGACTGACAGCCAGAAGGAGGACGTCGAGCGAGTGCTCAAGCAGATGCCAAACCTCGAACTCGCGATTACAGTCAAGGTGGAAGACGAGAACGAAATCGCGGAAGGGGATATCATGACCGTGACGGTCAAGATGACGCGGAAGAATGTGCAGGAGGGAGATACGTGTGAGCTCGTGTATGCGCCGCACTTCCCGTTCCCCAAGATGGAGCGTTGGTTCGTCGTCGTAGGCGACGCCAAGACAAACCACTTGCACTCGTCTGGGAAGATCACGTCGCAGGAGCGGGAAGCAGAGCTCAAGTTGCAGCTGCAAGCTCCACCCAAGGCTGGTACGTACCAGCTCGACATCTTTGTCAAGTCGGACTCGTACGTCGGTGTCGACATGCGTGCACTCGCCAAGGTACCTCTTGTCTAGTATCTATGTTTGCTATCGTATGACTAAGGTTTTGTATTAGTTTAACGTGGTTCCGAAAGCGAATCTGCCGGCGTTTGAGCCACATCCAGAGGACTTGGAGCTGGATAATGAGCCGACGCTGTTTGAACAAGTGATGAATGGTGAGGACTCGACTGATAGCGAGGAAGAGGATGAGGAGCAGGAAGAACCCGCGGACAGTAAGAAGGACCAATAGATTCCAACTACGTTTGCTTTCAAATGCAACTTTTGAATTCTTGTTTCGTTTGTGTATGTCGTACTAGTGCTGTGCAGCGCTTTCCATGAGTGCGGCGAACACTCCATTAGGCTTCTGAAGTAGGTTCTTAGGTGAATCGTACTCTTGTACACGTCCGTGGTCTAGCACAAGGATGAGATCACTATCGGCGATTGTCTCGAGTCGATGTGCGATCGTCAGTGTCGTCCGGTCGGCAAAGTTCTCCTTGACGGTTAGTTGGATGCGTCGATCGAGCTCCTGATCGACGTTGGCTGTGGCTTCGTCGAGCACCATGATCTTAGATGGACGGAGCAGTGCTCGAGCGATGCAAAGGAGCTGTCTCTGACCAACGGACAAGTTATCTCCTTGTTCCGTGACTTCGTACTCGAGTCCAGCGTCCCATCGATCGACATCATCCTTTAAATGGACTTTACGCAACACATCCCACAAGGCTGCATCGTCCTGTTCATCGAATGGATCGAGGTTGTAGCGTAGTGTACCGCTGAAGAGCACAGGGTCCTGTGGGATGATCGTGAGGTTCGATCGAAGTTGCTGCAGCGATAGTGTCGAGATGTCCACATTGTCAATTAGGATACGACCACTCGAACATTCCACGACACGAAAGAGTGCGTTCATGATTGTACTCTTCCCTGATCCTGTTCGTCCACATACACCAATCTTTTGTCCACTCTGGACGTGGAAAGAGACGTTCTGGAGGACGAGGTCGAGTCCAGGTCGATAGCGCATGGAGACAGTGTCGAACGTGACGGAGCCTTTCGTTGGCCAGTTCGACGGTGGAGACTTCTCCTGGCGCTTCATCGTATGTCCTTCTTCATCCAGCTCGCCATAGAACGAAATGCGTTCGTACGACGTCATGTAGTTTTCTACTTGACTCGCGAGGAGCATGACGCGTTGGAAGAGCATCGTGAGCTGGATGGCGTAGGATAGCGCGATGCCTGCGGACCCAGCACCGATCGAGTCCTGCAGTCCGATCGTCGTGAAGCTGACGACAACGACAACCGTCACGACAGCCCAGTCGACACGCATCGAGTACCATCGCGTGGCCATGTGATAGAGAAAGTAGAAGGAAGAGTTATGATCTAATAGCTCGCGACTACGTGTAGCGTACTGTCGTGTCATGCCGAACGACCGAATGCTTTCAATACCGCTAGTCGTCTCTGATACGAGGTTGAGGAACGGAGATCGCGTGACACCATCAATCCTTTTCAAGTCTCTCGCAGTCTTCTGGAAGTAGCGTTGCGCATAGTACGCACCGAGGACGAGTGGGACGTAGAGGATAAGAGTGTAATAGCTCGAAACGGCGCATACGACAAAGACAGAGAGGACAGTCATGCCATAGGCGATGAGCTGGAGGGCAAAGTACGGTAGCGGACTGTCGAGTTGGTCCAAGTCACGAGAGAAACGATTGAGGATTCGACCGAGAGGTGTCACGTCGAAGAAGGCATTCACTGGTGCTAGTAGCACTTTGACGAAGTAACGGTTGTGGAGAGCTCGACCGCATCGGATGAAGACTTCCATGAGAAAGATACTTCTGACACCAGTCATGATGATCGTCAGTCCAACGACGCCGAGGTAGTAGTAAAGCAATGTCTTGTCACTCAAAGCGTCCATGATACCTTCCGACCAGAACGTGACGTAGTAGTCGCTTCCGGTCATGACCACTTGCGTCAAACCGAAAGCGATTAAGAGGAGGATGAGGACGAGGACGCCGCTATGTCCGGATTCACCTAGGAAGTGGGTGTAGATGCGCATCCCCATGGATCCCTTCTTCTGGTCTTCAGCTACCCACAGCTTCTGCGGCTTCTTGTCTTCATGTTCGTCTTCAGAAAACACGGACACAGCACTTACGGCATCCGAGTTGTCGACTAGATCAAGTGTCGTGTCCTCTGTTTCCGAATGCATGCTGCTACGGATGCTGTTGCGTTGACCAGACGAGTGGTCCAGCGACGGTTCTCGCACGTGATCTTGCTCCTCTGCTTCTGTCGGTGGTTCACTTTCCAAGAATGTAAATGTGTTTTTCAATTCATTAAACGTTCCGTCGCCAACAATCTCTCCGCCATCAAGTACCAAGATACGATCAGCATGTGGAAGCAAGTGGTAGTGGGCATTCAGCACTAAGAGACACGTCTTCTCTTTCGCTAGACCCATGACACCGTCGAAGAAGACCGAGTTTGCCACATGGACATCTAGAGCACTAAGCGGATCGTCTAGAATCATAATATCTGCTTCCTTTCGGTACATGACACGAGCGAGCGTCACGCGAGCCTTCTGTCCACCGCTCAAGTTAATGCCTCGCTCACCGATCTCGGTCTGATCCCCATCCTGGAGGACAGCCAGATCGGATTTGAGCTGACAAGCTGAGAGGACACGCTGGTATAAGGTTTTATCGAAAGTAGTGCCAAAGGTAATGTTTTCCCGAACGCTATTGTGTAGGATCCATGGCTGCTGACTGGCGTATGCGACGCTGCCACGGACGGCGCAAGTACCTTTACGTTTATGCATTTCGCCCAAGATAGCACTCACGAGACTCGACTTGCCGCTACCGACGGCACCGACGACGACTGTAAGTGATCCTTTTTCAATCGACAAGTTGATGTTGGATAAGAGCGGACGGTCTGTATGTTCGGTGTCTCCCTTGTCTTCTGCCCAGTCAAAGTCTCCGTCTCGGATCTCAATGTCTACGCCTTGTTCCTGCGGCTCCAATCGCTCCATGTTTTCACGATCGAGCTCTTCTTTGGCAAGGAAGGCAGAGATACGTCTGAGAGACGTATTGCCTTCAGAGCAGTACACGACGGCGTTACTGAAGACACTGAAAGGTACACGACAGACACCAGAGAATGTGAGCATGGAGAACGTGGTAGGAACGGTGAGAGTGTTTCCGAGGAAAATATAGACGAAGAAGCAGACTGCGTTCATGAGGACATGACCGAGAAACAAGAGAACGACATTGCGGACACGGAGGTAGTCATAGATACGTAGCAACCGGATCTCTTCCTTCCGAAGCTCCTGGACACGTGCGTTCACCGAGTCTTCCCAGGCGTACATCTTCACGACACGTACGCCTTGGAGGACTTCGTTCAGCATATTCACACGCTTCCCGGAGACTTCTAGGATGAGTCGACGGCAGCTACCGATCTGTCGAGAAGTATGGAGAGCATAGGCGAGAATGAGGAATGAAAGGATAAAAGCTGCGAGGCCCACTTGCCATCCCATCTCGATGCCGAGGAGGATGCAGACGGTGATGAGGATGAGTGGCGACATAATGCTGAACATCCCGAGGCGTCCAGCTTCGAATAAACGCTCCGAATCGACACCAGTGAGTGTCAGGATGTCTCCAGACGTGAGTGACTGCCGTGCACCGGCGGTAAGACGCAGCATTTTGCGGTACATGGCGTCAATCGCGATAGTCCGGAGGTTGAGACCCATGCGCGTGGTCAAGAACTGTGCATAGTCGAGCGCCGTGACATTGCCTAAAGCAGTTGCTACTAGGAAGGCCGCGAGGCCGTAGCCGGAGACGATGCCAAACATATTATCCGAGTCCTGGAGATACAGCAAGAGAGACTTGACCACGAGTGGCTGCAGGACGGTGAAAGCAGCGCTGAAGAGGTAGGCCGCGAGGGCAACGAAGAAAATCTCCTTGACAGAAGAAAAGAGCGGACGATAGAGCATCGGCTGCTTGTTACTCGACCGGCATCGCTCCTGCTCGAGCGCATACGCTCGATCGAATCGGTCTGCGAGCACATCTGCACGATCATTTTTCGGAAGACGGTATCCCCTATCTTCGCTAACGCCATGGTCATGTGCATCACGTATGACTCCGTCAAGCCATAGCAGCGTGACCTTTTGCAGCCAGTTGGCTCTATCCAGCGGATTGTCTCGTGGACCAGTCTTTACATGTGGCGCCGGTGACTCGAGCGAAGTGAATTCCGTCCCTGGTGACTTGCTCATGCTCACGAAGATGTCAAATGAAGAGATGGCGTGCCCTCTTGGGACAGTCCGCGGATACACTCATCCGTATGGCCATGAAAGCGTAGCAGGATCTGATTAAGTCGATGAAAACCGTTATTCCGATTCTATCTTAAACAGTCGCTATATGGCGGACGCCGACGCTATAGTGCTAGACCATGGCTCAGGTGTCATGAAAGCCGGACTCGCCGGTGAAGATACTCCACGATCAATACTCCCGACGATCATCCATAGTACAGATCACGGAGGTGATCAGCAGAATTACATCGGGCGTGAGTGTCTTCAGTATCAAGTTGCTGACTTCAAACATCCGATCGAACGAGGCATCGTTCAGGATTGGGATGCGCTCGAACGACTGTGGGAGTACGTATTCACGCACGAGCTACAGGCGAATCCAGAGACGACGCCAATTCCGGTAGGATACTTTCTACGTTACTACGTGTCATTGGTAATCAACATTGCTGATAGATCATGTGTACGAGCTCTCCGATGGCACCACGTAAGCAACAGGAGCAAATGGCTCAGCTATTGTTCGAAAGCCACAAGGTCAATGGGTTCTACTTCACGCAGCAAAGTGTGCTTTCGCTATTTGCGTCTGGGCGCACAAGAGGTATTGTGGCGGAAGTAGGTCATGGCTCTGGACACGCGATACCTGTCTTTGAAGGCTACGCTCTGCCTCACGCTGCTCTCCACTGTCCATCGGGAGGTGTGGACATCAGTGCTCAGCTATCCAAACTCCTTGCTCGTCAGCACCCGACGATCATGCGGAATATATCTATGCAAACGGTACATGCCATCAAAGAGGGTGTCTGCGGTGTGTCTGGAGACTCGAACCAGTCGAATGAAGGGGACATGAAACCTTTTGAATTGCCTGATGGAACGGTCCTGGAGGTAGACTACAAGACGAGGACGGTATGTAGCGAGCAGCTCTTCCACCCACGTCCTACTACGCCACAATCTGAGAGTGCTCTATCGGAAGACTACGGCCACACTCGTCCGGATAAAGGAATCCATGAGCTCGTGGCCGAGTCCGTCGGCATGTGCGACCATGACCTACAGAAGGATCTATGGAAAGCCGTGGTCGTGGCAGGTGGGACGACGATACTGCCTGGCTTTTGCCATCGCTTCCAGTCTGAACTCACAGCCCTCGAACCGGAAGCCAATGCAAAAGTCGTGCCGAGCCCATTTGCACGCGAGCGAGGTTACAATTCCCATCGGAAACACGCTGCATGGATCGGAGGTTCGCTCTTTGCGTCACTATCTACTTTTCGAGACATCCAAATCACGAAACAAGAATGGGAAGAATATCATGAAGCGATCCTTGATCGCAAGTGCTTTTAAACGATTCTCCAATATATTTCTTGCCTACCGAAAGCGAAAAAATATAGTAAGACTTTTCAAGATCCGTCCTGCGGTCAAGGAGATACTTAGCACCCGCAACGAGGTTGCATGGCGTACTGCATAAAGTGGAGTAGGAGCATGAACGCCATGATCATGTTCAGATTCGAATCTAGCGTTGTGGAGATAAAATTAGCTTGTCAGGAGGCATGGAGAGGAAGCAAGTGTACCGCCAAAGATGTTGTGCTCGCGCCTTTCAGGTGCTTGCACTTGTCCGTCGTGACTGTCTTCTTGACTCGACCCTTGTTCACGGCGGCGGACTGTGCTGCTGCACTCTGGCGTCTCGCTCGCTCCTCGTTCCATTCTCGCTCCAATTGTTGAAATGGAATTTTATATACAAAGATCAAGTCAAACAGTTGAATGTCAAGTCAGATGAGGTAGACATGATCAATGCAGCTCTTTTTTACTAGAGTACCGTTGTGGCATCCTTCCAGCATTATGCATGATTCTCTTACCGTAGTCGATGCTCTCGAGCGCGGTGGAGGAGAGCAGTATTTCTAATTGCGGTAGAAACTATCTTGTGATTGGCTATTTTTATTAATTGCGGTATACGACTGGCCAAAATGTATTCATAACGGAATATGGTCGGTAGCGAAGTAAGCGAGGAGTACGCTTGGAAGTGGTGGTACGAGTGCTTTGGTTCTGGACGAGACGTCGTGCCTTTTACTACCGACTTTTTACCAGCACTCGAGAAAAAATGCAGCATGTTTGACACCAGAAGCAGTTGCATTTCCATCGCAGAGCTACGTATTATCGCTCGATACTGTATCATTCCAACCGTACCAAGCAGTTACACGCCATCAGAGCACATTGGCATCACGAGAGAAGATGTACGTCTATGCTATACCTTCAGACCAAGCCATGTTCTTTTAAATTTAAATGTATGCTGCAGTTTAGTCATTTCATCGCTCGCTTCGGTCCGATCGAGCTATCGCTTAGTAAAGTAGTCGACAGTCTCTACGTGAAGAGAGAGTTAGCACCTTGGTTTCACGGCGATATGAGTCGAGCAGCAGCAGAGTCATTACTGTCAGATGAAAGGTATGGCGACGGCGCCTTTCTCATTCGCTTTAGCGAGTCTCGACCGACGAAGTTCACGCTTACATACGTCAAAGTCCATCCGAAGACTGCTGGATCGAGTGCTGGCAAGCGAGAGATTAAGAATAGTTTACTAGAGAATATTGGGACACAGGGATATAGACTGACGGACTCGAAGAATCGAAGTTACAATTCGATCCGGTCGTTTGTCCATCGTAGTGCCACTCGTCTCAAGCATCCAGTGCGTGCATTCTATCTACAGATACGTATATTGGTTACTGATAGCCTTGATGCTCTAGGTTCCATCGACACTGTCGAAGCAGTGTAATGAAGAGCTGACGAGAGTGCGTGCGATTGTCGAAGAGCAGAGTGAGACGTACACGACGTTTAGTGCGGAAGCGATGGACATGTCTTCTCCCGCCACATCCAATACCGACGGCGGTCTCTTTTCTCATGCCAGCACATCACCAGCAAAAGCTGTCGTGCATCAACCGGAGCCAGTGGCTGATGACACTTACTCTGGCTTCACGCCCGAGTCGATCACATCTCCATTTACAACAGCAAAACAGCTTGCTCCATCAAACGAGACACACGAAACGTATCCTATCGATGATGACTATAGCACCTTCTCGACCCTCCAACTGTCCAACCAACGAGATGATCCGTCTCCTGGTAGCTTTCCTAGTAATAATCAGACAGAGGACGAGTATGCTACTTTCCAATCTATTACCTCTAGTATCGGTGCAGGAAATGTAGAAACATCAAACGTGCCGATACCAAGGATCGAAAAAGAGAACGGTCACCCTGACAAGGATGTATATGGAGCGTTTGCTAGCAATGATATAGCTCAGTCTTTCCAATCAGACGATACGGATGACATTCCTGACACCGAGACGGATCTGTCAGATGTCTCGGCTCTAAACGAATTGAATACTGGGATGGAGTTATATCAGAAGAAAGATCTGGACGGCGCCGTTTCTCACTTTGTTTCGGCCGAGAGAGCAGCGAAGCGGGATAATGATAAGGTAGTTGAGGCTCGTGCGCTTGGTAACCTCGGTACTGTCTACCTGGACCGTGGCGAACCACAGCAAGCGGTCGAGTGCTACGAGCGATGTCTTGAAATCACACGAAGTATCAACGACTCGAAGCGGGAACGAACGATTTTGAACAACTTGGTCCTGGCGTTGATTGAATGTCAGGAATGGCAAAAGGCGTATACTTTGTCGCAGGTTCAGCTCGATACGACATCGAGTGAACGGAACCGACGGAAGATTTTAA
Source organism: Salisapilia sapeloensis (assembly GCA_023334545.1). Classification (NCBI taxonomy): domain Eukaryota; phylum Oomycota; class Peronosporomycetes; order Peronosporales; family Salisapiliaceae; genus Salisapilia; species Salisapilia sapeloensis. Next base: position 3,441 of record JAADVB010000204.1, on the reverse strand, counting down.
ATCGAATGAGTCTTCTGCGTGAACGAATGGAGAGGGCACGAAATGATGCTCGGAATGGAGTGCTAGTAGATGGTTCCTTGGTTCTTTGAAGAAAATGTATGGCATCTTTTTGTATCGTGTCGCTGATCGTCTTGTGTTGTTTATCTAGTCGACACTGTTCGTTTCTTGATGCTATCGATATATTTATTTCTGGCTTTCGCCTAGAGGAACTAGTGTCGGCGTAGAGGCTATTGGATGATGGATGTACAAGACGATGTGCATCAGCCGCTAGCTTCTTTGAAGACACACTATCGAAAGCTATGCAGTCTCAAGAGTGCTGTGAAAGTAATCATTAACCTAAAGAGGTTGCCGCTATTGGCGAGCATTGGACAACCGGTGCTAGATGTCCAGACTATCAATGGAGCTAATGTTGCTCCTGTCACGAACGAGTCAAAGTCTCCAAGCAAGAGGATATGTAGCTCTTACCCAAAGGTACTTTGGACATGAAAACACTTTGCGTCGTCGTGGTATCTGGTACTTACTTTGGAATAGGAAAGCCTTCAGAAGCGAGCCGATGTGAAACGAAATAAAGTGATTCTTTCGCTTACAAATAAGCTATGGCAATGTGCTTCAACGGGAGACAATATACTTTCGTACGAAGAGTACAGTGTGTTTATGTTGAGACTGCACGTACTTATCCTGCCTAAATTCGAGTTGGTGGAATCGAAGAGATTGATTCGAGAGGACTGGGTACGAGATACGAAGGGTAAAGATTACTTGGACTACAGCTACTTTCACGTTTCCATGATTGAACTCGCCGGTAAGTCTCCACCTTTTGCCGTTCGTCTTTGCAAATTGCTGAATTCATTGCTGAATAGAACTATGGGCAGACGACATAAGTATCAAAAGCGTACGTGCTCAATTGTATCTCTAGCTTCTCTGAAAGCTTATAGTCTCCTTGTGTTTAGCTCATTTACAGTACATAGCCCTCCTCTCGTGCATCCTTACCAACTTGACGATGGAATTGAACGGGAGATACGTGATGAAAGATATTAGCGAGGTCCGTTCCATGGACATTTCAAAGGGAGCAGAAAAGATGACCGAACATGATATTAAAAGGATCATGGAGATGAAGCATGGTCCAAACCCAAGGAGGAATGTCGATGGAAATGTAGCTCGTAGATCTACAGTAAGTGCTGAAAGGGATATCAGGAACAGAAAGCAAACAAGAGTGCATGATGGCATGGAAAAGAAGTATTTAAATGGTACATTTTGCTAGTGAAAGGTGCACTTCACGTACTCATATTCGCGTTTCGAGATAGCCGGATTGAATGATACCGCACGCCACCGGTCCACGATTCATCATGTAGAAAAGGACGAGGTTTTCGCTCGTTTGTCAAGACCTGTTATCCATCACATCGGTGTGATGAGCGCTTCTAAACCACAAAGACCACAGAGCGCATCACCAGGAAAGAGCAGAGCAACTCTCTTGTCCACTGCGAACGTCAACGATATTAACCAAAAGGGTGAACTTTCTGTATTACATATATCTTGTATCTCGCTTAATGTACATGGTTTCTCTAGTTGATTTTACGCAAGACTCTACTGATAGCACTTCTTTATCATCCAGTACGAATGGAATGATATATGAAGATGAAGCAAGTATGCAGCAGCGGCGACCATCTAGGCGGCCTTCTTCCGGGCCAGCCACAAGAGCACGAGGTTCTGTATCGGCTGCAACTCGGCAATGTGCCGATAAGATGACAACAGATCCATTGGTTACTGGTTACCTGGTCGGTCAAGCGGAAAATCCTTCGAAGGAATTGGTCGTGCGACCATCACTTGCTTTTGTATCTCGGCCGTCCACAGCACACTCTTATCTGGTATCGCGAAAAGCAAGTCATGAAGTAAACTCTTCAAGAGAAAGCTCTGAAGTAGCTCCAACGAAGACTCCACAAGTACCGGGATATCCTTGTAAGGCACCTTGTCATTTTATAGATGTTCCGTTCGATAAAGCCAATACGACGCGTACTGTGCGAGCCATGATCTCTCCTCGAGGTGTACGTTTTATCCGGCAAACTCCAAAAAGAAGAGAAACTACGGCGGAAATGATTTGTACGGGTGAAATTAAGCCAGCAACCCCTCGAAAGAACTCACTGTCCCATCGACGTCTTAGTGAAGTGGAAAGGAACAGTGTAACACCATTGAAGTAGGTATAAGAAGATGTTGAATCGGATATGATGTGGTAATATATCTTCAAACCAGGTTTGACTATGGACAGTCTATTACATCCTTATTGCATTAATCGCTGTGCTACTGAAACGTCTGGTGTTATACTCGACTTTTGTAGCCCTTGAGAGATGATATGGCTTTACGATAAATTACATATCACTACAAATATATGCCTTCCACGCTTCTCGATCTAATATGACTTCAATAAAGTGGAAGCGCCGTGCGCTAACCATGGCGAGAATTTGTATTTAAAAGAATATGCGAGTCCTGATAACCGCTCAAGCTACAGCATTCGAATGTTCATGTCAGTGTTTGAAATTTCCCCTTCCGTTTCCAAATCAATCTCCATAGATCATGACCATGATGGAAGGAGCTAAGAAATCAGGGTTCCATTTGAGGCCAAATTGCCAGTGTGTCTAAAATTCAACCTGGCACTATAATTAAAAGTAAGCAAGAAAAGAAAATGATTGCGTAAATACACCATGATTGAAATATTGTTTAGTTCGTGAACCATGTAGGATTCACTGCATTCGTGAGCTGAACTTAGTTACACATTAAAACTGTGTTTGATGAGCAGATAATCGAGTATGCAGCACGGACATCAGGCATTCTCTGAACAAGCATGTAAACACTGTGATAGGAATCAATGCCAGGTCTTTGGCGGGGAGTAGCGTCGAGTGAATCGCAGTGTATCGCCGGAAGTCATTCATGTTGAAGTTGCATTCGCTGAATTTGTGCTATTGAGCTCTTCGCCATTTCAGTGGGACGCCGTACAGTGCGAGTCACAAATATCGTCCAATTATTTCATCCACCACGGTACGACTCCTGTTCCGAAATAATAGCGAAGAGCTCAATAGCGCAAATAAAGTGAAGAGCTCACCAAGTCTTTCGCGCGCTTTTTCAAATTTGCACATTTCGAGCACCAGGCGTGCCTTGAAGTCTTCTCGAAGATGATTTTCTCCTGATTGCATCCAAGACGAAGACAGAAATTACCAAAGCGAAACAAGGTCGTGTTCGTTGCGAGGACAATCGGGGCTTATGCGAGGAATTATAGACATTATGATAATGAGCATGTGCGAGCTGTGATCGGTATTATGCCTCTTGGATCGGCCTGATTGAAGTCCACGGAGGTGGAAAGTATCGAAGGGTGTATCTATCCAGGTCTAGTTCGATTCAAGAACTTCATCTATATGTTGCAGCTTTCACACAGATCATGATACAGCGAGCATG
>JAADVB010000203.1:0-35537 GCA_023334545.1 Salisapilia sapeloensis | reverse complement strand
CGACTACCCCCTCTTCCACGTCCTCTTCCACTTTGGTTATTCGTAGACATCACGGCTCGCTTCTTGTTTGCTCCCGAGGTTGTTGCCAGTAGGAATCAAAATTTGGACTGAGAACACTGCTAGACTGCTAGCTCGCGCAAGCAGCTGCACGAGATTGAAGGTTAGCTCAGAGGGGGCATGGTAAACTCAAACCATCACACTTTAATCGGAAGCTCGATAGTTGTTGGAATTGGATGTCCATTACATCGACTTTAATTAATTCAAGCGTATTTAATGCTAGTAAGCTACTTCGCTAGAGGCGTTTCACTTTATTTTTATCACGCTTGAGCAGCTAATAGGTCATTAGTTGTGAAAGATGAGTGGAAACGTGGATACGCTAGTATATCAATTGGAGGACGAGAATGCGGATGTGCGATTGAATGCTTTACAGAAGCTACGTAAGGTTGCTGCTGTGGAGGAATCCTACTTTCCTGTCCGAAACGTTCGCCGCTTTCTGCATGCTGTTCGTCGACGTATTCTGTCAGACAATTGGTCTATTGCCTTCGAAGCATTGTTACTTGTGCAAGACGTCATGTCCATCATTGGAGGCGATGCTTCCCTCATCCTCTCCTCGATATTACCACATCTTGTACCAAAGCTGCCGTCAAGGTCTTGGGAAGAATGTCGAAACATTCGAGATGAAGATGCTCCTGTGCAACTCCATGATGAAACATTTACTGTTTTCGAGAAATACATCAATGTGGCGGGGGATTTAGAAGGTGTGACAGACCTCATGGTCAATATTGGGATGGCAAATGATGATTCATATGTCCGGGAGGCATCTTTGATGGTGGTTCTTCGTCTCGTGGAAGACAAGTTTGCTCATACTAGACAACGCAGTGCTACGCCGAGTGTGCTGTCCAAAGCTGATCAAGAACTTATTGTTTTCCTTATCCAAGCAACGGTGCCAATGTTGGAAGATGAAGAAGAGAGCGTTGTTGTAGCAGCAGAGGAAGTTGTTGCTAAACTTCAGGTACATTGGGGAGGGGAATTTGAGAAAGCCGTGGGCTTTCTCAGTGCTGAGGATCGCCAGACACTTGCGGAGCATCGGGAGCCTATCCGAATGCTTTATGAAGCAGCATGGACTACGAAACATTATTTGCACTCGACGCTACCTCAGTCTATATCGGATCGATCACCGCCGGATTCACGAGAAAGCATGATGTCCGCCACCTCAGAGCTGACAGCAAATTCAACGACGATATTGCAATTTGGTTTTGTACCCCAGTATATGCTGAATGTCCTCGTATCGGAAACTTGTGAAAGTCATCTCGAAGATAGTGAAAGGAGGAAAGCCATCGAGCAGTTACTGAATCTATGTCGACAGACAGAGCCCGCAGTAATCGGTGACCTACCTGAGAGAGATATTCATGAGTTACTTTCTATCTGTTGCTCCCTATTCACAGACGACGATATCAACGTGGTTACCAAATCATTAGATATCGTGGAGGTAATTGCTTTGAAGTGCATTGAGTATTGGGATCTATCGAAAAAAGAGGAAATACCTGCTCTTCTTGAAAGTGTTCTACCTTATCTCGTCAAATTAGTGTCGCGATTTGGCGAAGACCACAGCTTATCGGCTCATGCGAACAGAATGGTTAGGAAGTGGGTGAAGTCAGACGGTGTCGATCTGTCTAATGCAGTGTACGCTCTAGTTCCATCTTTGCGTGAGAAAAATAGCCGAGGCCAAAACCATGCCCTCCGAATGTGGATTGTCCTGTTGCTAGCTGACGAGGGAGCCAACCATGGCCGTGTACATTTTACGTTGCCGAAGGATCTGTCTGGCACCGTTGGGGAGCTTTTAGTCGACATTGACGACAGTGTGCGAGGGATGGCTTATGAGCTCATTGTAACACTCGGTTGTATACACCAGAGAAAGATAGTGACAGCGTTGGAGTCGGTCTTAGACGAGGAGGTACTTGATCAAATTGACACGGAAACTCTGACACAAAGGATTCATCGAAAACAGTCGCCCAAGCTTTGCCAAGACGGCAGCCTCATGTTCTTTTTGGATGAAGAAACATGCGAAACGTTTGAGGTGGACGATACCAGTGCTGTAGGTCCTGACTTGGTTTGTGATCAACCCTTTCTTGGCATGCCGACCAGCGGAACCAGTAATCGCAAGCGTAATGATTCGACCACAAGCAATCGACAGAATCATAAACTTAATTTGGCGAGTGGTGTGAGAGAGGATGAACAAGGTAGTCCAAGAGACGATGCGTTTACGGACAGCGAAGAAGAAGAGGTGCTTGGAAATGACACTGCTTCTGCTGGCGTCCCGTTGCATACATCAATACCGTTTCAAGTACATGCTTCTCCGACAAAACCTAAGTTGTCTCGACGATTGCACCATGTAGACGAACCGTGCGCTGTGGACGCAATCTACAGCCCACAGAAGCTTCAGGAAATGGAAAGTGAAGCTGCAAGTAAAAGTTTCACTTGTCGTGACAATTTCCAAGGTAATTCTCCAATTCATAAAAGGAACCGAAACAGAGCGCATGGTGACTATTTCGAGTCTCATGAAGGAGATGGACGTGGTGAAATGGACGAAAGTGCCCCGGAGGAAATAGTGATCACGGACAGAGGTACAGCAAAGCCCAAAAGACCCATATCACTGGCGACAAGGAAGAGGTTGGAAGCGAAGCAAAAGCAGCAGGCAGCGCAGTTAGCTTCCGATAAGGTTCAAGAGAAAGGTGCAAACATATCAACGTCTTTCATAGAATCGGAGCTGCCACCAAAGCAGAGGATATCTTACAAGATGGAAGAGACAAGAGATACTGTGAACACACACCCGAGTGTTGGAGGTGAAGGTATTGAAATTGAAGAGTGTCAAAAGAAGCGACCATTAAGACGTCGTCCTGTACAAATGTCAACCGAACAGAAAGAGTTTAGTAATATCGCTGGTAAACAAGATGCACGGTATCTAGAGGACGAAGAGTTGACTGCAGTAACTAGCCCAAAAGATGTGATGAGCAAGCTCTTGCCTCAACTACAGAGTGATGACTGGGAAGTCAACTTTAATGCCTTGACTATGATACGACGACTAGCACATCACCATCCTATGCTTTTGCGCGAAAGAGCTCATATCGTATGCACCGAAGTTATTCGCCACGTTACTAGTCTCCGATCTTCAGTATGCAAGAACGGCTTCCTAGCACTAAATGCTATGTGTAGCAACTTTGGTAAGACGATGGATCAAGAGTTGGGCGGAATTATTCCAGTTTTGTTAAAGCGAAGTGCTGACTCGAATGCATTCGTCTGTGAAGCGGCTTCCACGTCTATTCAAGTGATCATTCAAAGCTGTTCATCGAGCAAATACATCCCTCTACTCACTTCATATGCTTCCAGTCGAGCTGTTGCTATTCGGAAGGAAGTCGCGAGGAGCATACGCTACGTCTTCGAGCGGATCAGCAATAAGGTTCGCATAGGTCAGGAGCTCTCTCCAGCCTTGTTGACAGTAGGCAAAATGCTGGAGGATGCGAATCAAGATGTCAGAGCTTTAGCTAAAGCTGTTGTTGTGTACCTGCATGCTACTCTGGGCATGAAAGAAAGTGAACTAAAGGAAGTGCTTCCGACCAGTTCTCACGGAAAGCTTCACCAAATACTACAGACTGCAACCATTAGCTCCCTTCAGCGGATGGATACTGCAAATAACAGTACGAAAAGACTGGTCACGAACCAACCAAGTACAAGAGCTTCATCTCAGCCTGCCAAGAAGAATATGATGCGAGGAACGTCGTCGGCCGGTAGAAAGGTTCAAACACAGCGAGTGCAATTATCATCTTCAGAAGTGGAGGAATTTGAGGACGTACAAAAGCGATTGGAAAACAACAATTGGGAAGTTCGGTACAAGGCGTTGCAGGACGCGACTAAACTTGTCGAGGATTCAGGTCCGGGACTGTGTAGCAGTAGCCGACTACTTCCTTTCTTTGACGCGATCATCAAGCGCACCGAGGATGGGAATTCTAAAGTAAATATGCTAGCGCTCGAGAGCATGATCAAGATGATGCCAGTTCTCGGTAGTACGATGGAAGTGGTCTTGCCACCTTTCCTCACTTCTATCGTCAAAAACGTTGCCTCGAGTAATACTAGATTGTCAGAGCTAGCCAAAGCGAACCTTCAATCGCTTTGTACTCATGCGGATGAAAGAGCAATGTGCCAACATTTGTCCGTTGCCATAGGATCGGCAAATGTTAAAACCAAACCATTTCTAGTATCGAGCCTGGCAGGGTTGACACAACAGTGTGACGAGAAACTTAGTAGTGCGCTCACCAGGTATATTGCTAATGTGAGATAAATACCTGCAGTATTTCTAATTCATGAACTTGTATCTCTAGATATGTGCTACCAGTCGCATTCAACTTGATGAAAGAAGCTCGAGCAGACATCAAAGAAGTCAATGCTCAGTTACTTCAAGCCTTGTACGATAAACTTGGTTCGTCTATGATGCAGTCAGCGAATAAGTTGAGCTCCATGCAACAAGATCGGTTGCTCGGAATCCTAGGTATAGCTCGAAAGGATATTTGCTAGCAAGAGGAACGGTAAAAGTACAAAAAAGTTTACTTTCCGTTTTCTATTTCATTTCTATACGAAATAATCTATAGTCCACGCCATTTGAACGAACAGCTTTTCGAACGCGGGAAACACATAGTAAAATTCTATACAATGCTGGACGTCGAAATGCGGCCGGCATGGCTCGATGACGATGCCGACATGCAGGAGGATGCATCCTGGATATCTCCCATGTCCCAAAAGGACCAGCGTCGCTTAGAAGGATTTCGAAATTCCATTCATCAGCATTATGCAGGAGCTCCGCCTGCCATCTCATCCTCGAGTTCGATGAACAGACCATCGCTACAAGAACGAATGCAGCAGGCCAGCAGCATGTCTGATGAAGATATCTTCTTCAAGTCCTTTGGCAGTGAAGAAGAGCTGATGGATACCTCGGCAGAACTTCTCCAGCATACACATCCAGTCCTGCCAAAGTCTCGGCCAGCGAGTATGGCAGCACGCTACTTCCAACCGTCGGCCGAGACACTTAGCAGTCCTCCCAAACGTTCTCCCTCTCGTTTACACAGTCAATTGATGAAACCATCTCATCTACGGACACCTCGACATCCAGTTGCTCCAAAGAGGGAGCGAACACAAGACTCTGAATGGCACGCGTCGGAAAAGAGCTCTAAAGCCCGACGACTCCAGGACAAGGAAAACGTTGATCAAGCCACATTCAGACGCTACCCCGTGTCAGCTCTAACGAGTTCTCGGCCTTTAAACTTGAAGTCTCGAAGGACATCGTCTGTATCGTTTAACATACCTTAACGCAAGAAAAGAAAGCTATTGCAAGTACTTGTTTCTTTAACCTCAGTAGATCATCGTTTCCATCCGGTTCAATCTTTCATTCGTACCTGTTGGCAGTCGGAACTTGACCATCCCGGCAAACGTCACCACAAGTTCCGACTTTTCACGCAGCTGCGCCACACTCTTCCTCTTGTCCTCGCCACTAAGCTCTGCTTTTACTCGTTCAGCCTCGCGCACGAGACTCTCGACGTAGCCTAGTAGCAGCACGTGGAAGTTCTGTCGCACAGTCTCATCGAAAGCCAGGAACCGATCGACACAGATCGACAAGTTCGTGTGCTGCGGGGTCGGTAGCAATTGCAATTCGTCCACGAAGCGAATGACGTCGGCATACTGCTGCTTCTCAAACAGTTCCAGGAAGACATTCATGTTCAACAATGTCTGCAATGCCACAGCCGACGATCGGGCGTACATGTTCGCGAGTCGTTGCACCCAAGGGAAGCGCATCCATTGCTCGGCAAACTCCTGTGCGAGGCGGAACCACTCTTGGCGCTCCACAGGTGGAGCACTTAGCGTAGAGCTCAGCTGGACATTAAGCAATGTGATTGCGCCTTCAATGTCACCCGCGGTCTTTAGCAACGATAAAGCATCATGCGGTCGTCCGCGAGCTTCTGCCTTTCGAGCAGCGTTGAGCACAAGTTCCTTGATCTCGTCCTCTGGCTCATTGCGCAGGAGTCGATCGAGAGCACCTCGAGAGCGCAGACCGTCCGTGTTGCTAGTGGATCCAGCGAGCAGTTCGAATTGACGCGTATCCAGCAGCAACTCCGCCAGCATCTCACTACGTGCAGATGTATCGGAGACTGTAACAACGTACTCTGCTGCTTCCCGAGCGTTGGCACGCTGGAAGGAGTGTATATACTGGCGGATGAGACGGACATAGTCCAGCTGAGCATCGTCATGGGAAGCCTGGAGGATGGAGCTACGGATGAGTCCGTAGTGGTTGAGAGCGAGAGCAAAGTGCGCCGCTTCGATCATAAAGCCCTTTGATGCTGCGTAGGTCACAGCCTTTTCAAAGTCCTGTGTCAGGAGTAGAATCTCAAAGTAAAGGAAGGAGGAAAAGTTGGTTGCGCTTGTAGATGGCTCTTCAAAGTAGTCCGGACCGAACTTTTGGACACTACGCGCTAGACGGAAGATATTGTAGTCAGATGAAGGCTGGATGAAGCACAGACGCTGCCACAAGTAGTCTTCGATCGTTGTCGCAACCTTCTGTTCACTCGCGTTCGCGTTGGAAAGGGTCAAAAGGTTCAGAACAGAACGCTCGTACACGTTGACGACGTTCGAGGCATCAGATTTGGCCACCAGATCCTCATATCGCTTGCTCAGACGAGCATGCTCGTCCGGGTATTGCACCAAGAATGCCTTACTTGCATCCTGTCGGTCGTCTCTCGCCAAGTGTTTCAAAGCAGCCAACACGTCAGTGTCGAACGTGTCATCTCCAGCTTCTCCAGCCTGCTGCGCCAACTCGACCGCTTCCTTTCGGCCGCCGGAGCGCAGAGAAAAGTAGACCAGCGCCCATGCATTTAGCTCTAGATCCGCATCGTCTCGTCGACCGTCGGCGGCATATCGAGAGGACTGTATGTACTTTACAAACGCGCGTACGATTGGGATCAAACCAGGAGATCCACCCGTCGCGAGCTCATGGCGTTGGACCGTGCGCTGGATAAGGGACTTGTACTGGTCCTCAAGGAAAGACTGGGCTCCTTGGGCGAAGAGAAGGCGTGATTGATGCGTCTCATCCGACTCGAGGGACTCGTTCAGACCTGTAAAGTGCCGTTCAGAGAGTGGCGAGTTTTTCGAAGCGCAATTGAGCATGGAGGAGAGTAGCTGCCAGCACTTGAGGACGTGCTCCCACTTGGAGTTGGCAGTCGATGGAGAAGCATACTCCTGTGCAACCTGCTGCAATTCACCGATAAGGTCGAATCGACTGCGACCGTTGGGCACTCGGCTTTCATTCAATCGCTCGACTACCTTGAGGTACTTGCCCATCTCTTCCGTCAAAGACGATGGAACGTTTTGGTGCAAATGCGATAGACGCATTGGCGTGTCTCTACTGGAGCTACTGGGTTGGTGACTAGTGTAGCCAGTGAGACCAATGGATTTCGTTTCGCTCTCTTGGTTACTGCCAAAGATACGGCGAGGCCCTTCATTACTGAGGACACGCGGATAGCTCTGTACGCCCGCAGCAGAACCACCTAGTCTTTCCAAAAATTTCTTTTTCGCAATTTCAAAGTCGTCGATCATTGCCTGGTTTGTACGATCATGCGTCGCTTGCATTGTTCGACGCGAAACGTCTTCTAGCGCTGTCAATTGGATTGTCTCCTGATGATGCGAAAGATATCCGTCGACATCCGTAGGTTCAAGCGGTTCTTCCGATCCAGCCTCTGGTGTCATCTCAAACGACTGTAGATCCTTGGACAATTTATCTGCATCAATGCCTTTGGTCGCGAGCAAAAACTTGGCTTTATCCATTTGAGCAGCCTGGTTTTTCCTTGATCCATTCTCCCTCGACGAATTATCTAGCTGCTCGAGTCCGCGATTAAGTCTCGGGATGCCTGCATCTCCTGCAGCCGTCGTGAGCTTGAGCGAGCTCTGATAAAGCGCTTTGAAATCCACGTCCATCGTTCGTTGTCACGAGTCGTGTCTTGTCCATCCGCCTGGTGGATTTTGATTGGTCAAAATAGGAGATCGAGACTAAATCTACTCGGGGTTACAAATCCATCGACAGCGAAAATCTCGTTTGGCATCGCAGTATCGCGATCGTTCTCTGTGAGAGGAGGCTACGTGACATACAGCATTGTCCTTATCTCCCCTTCGACCTACACTAGTGAAGGAAGGAGTGTACGAGGCTTGTACAAATTGGACAGTCTATTGATTGCTTTTAAAATCTTCTCTACTTTTCTTGTTTTCGAGCCGGTCTGGATAGCACAAAATGGCGTGGACGTGCTCTGCTTGTGAATTCGATCAGAATGAAGAGTCCATGGATTCTTGTGTCGCGTGTGGAACGGAAAGACCGGATGCCCCACAGCAAAGTGAGGATGAAATGTCCGAGTCGAATGGGGACGTGAGTGAAGATGAACCACCACAGTCAAATGGGAACGAGCCAGAGGTCGTGGTCATCGAACTACCGCCGAAGGAAAAGCTCGGGGTAAAGCTCACGCCTCCTCGAGACGGTGTCATCGACCACGGTCTCTCCATTGACAATATTGACAACCCACTGCTCGAAAACAAAGTGCAGAGTGGCGACTTGATCGTCGCGATCGGTGGCCAAAACGTCGATAAGCTCGGCTTTAAAGACGCCATCGATCTCATCCGAAAACTGCCTCGTCCGCTCGCGATCTCGTTCGAGATCGATGAACAGCGCAGGCAGGCGTTGGCCAAGGAAAAGCGTAAAATCCAAAACGACGAAGCGTTGGATCAGGAACTGACTACATACGCTGTCGTCTTTGACGAAGGTCCGATGGGACTGAATCTGGAAGAAGCCGTTCGATACGGTATCGACGGTGCCGTCGTCCGTGCGTTGAAAGGCCAGGCGAAGACGAGTGGCCAGATCACCGTCGGTGACATTGTGTACAAAGTGAACGACGTAGACGTACTTTGCATGCCGTACAATGATGTGATGCAGGTTTTGCGTCAAGCACAGCCACCCAAGACCTTGCAGTTCGTACCGAAAGACAAACTTGCGGACGTCCAGCGCGTGAACTCTCGGCACTCGGAAAGCTTCCGCATCCGAGCATCGAGTATTCAACGCCAGCGTCGATCCGGATCACATTCGTCCAAGATGGGCAACGATACGGATGACAGCAAGACCATTGCGCAGTTGATCATGGACAACCAAGCCGCGACGATCAAGAAGGGACGAATGTACAAGCAGGCGAGGCTCATGCGTCAATGGAAATCACGGTACTTTGTCCTGAGCGTCTCGAAGATCGAGTACTTTAAGAACCCAAGTGCTACCCAGTCACGAGGTGTGCTGAGCTTCCTCAACCATCGCTGCACAGTCCGGTCGCTCCCCGCGACCAACGACGTCGTGTGCAAAGCGCCCCATGTGACAGCTCAGTTCCTGCTCGAGTTGCGTGTGGATGATCGGCGATTGGTCATGGCATGCACGAGCGAGTCGGATAAGAAGGGGTGGATGGACGCCATCAAGCTGGCCATCGACGCCAGTAAGACCGTCGGTCGGACGCTCAATACGACGGAGCAGCTCGCGCAGCTGCACACGTTGCGCTCGCAGCGTACGGACAGTATGGACATGGACAGCAATTCGAATCTGCTGGATCGTCGTGGCGGCGGTCGTCTCTCCCAGTTCAACTACGAAGCCTTCTCGACGCCTGTCATCCACTGCACGGTCGTATCTGCGACCAACTTGGCAAAGGAGAACAGCTCTGTCAATTGCATGTGCGAAGTAACCGTCGGTGCCGAGACGTTTAAGACGTCTGTAGTCCGCAATAAACGCTCTCCTGTCTGGCGACAAGATAACTTTGCGTCCTTCGAAGCGCCAGACGATGACATGGTCGTCGAAATCCGTGTCTTTGATATGCACGTCTTCAAACCGACGGAGCTCTTGGCGACGTTGACTATTCCGCTTAAATCTCTACCGAATATGGAGAAGACGACGAAAAAGTATCCTCTGGCGCTCGGTAACCGATCGTCTGGTGGTGTCCTTACACTCGCACTCGAGTACATTAACAAGGCGTTGGCGTACGAAGAGGAACAGCAGCGTGATAAACTCGCGGAAGAACTCAAGAACTCGGAGGATCAGATGGTCAAACTGAAGACGGAGGCTGCGAAGGAAGCGGATGAAGCGAACGAGTACGCTGGTGCTATGGAAGAGAAGGCTCGTATCTTGTTGGAGGAGGCGCATCGCAAGGCTGAGGCCGCTATGGCTGCTGCCAAGACTGAGCAGGAGCAAGGTCGTGCTGCTGTTGAGAAAGCCATGGCGGAGGCCGCTAAGGCCAAGGAGGAGGCTGATAAGCAGGAAGCGGAGGCTCGACGTGCGCAAGAGGAAGCGCAGAAGTTGATTGAAGCCAACCAGCGCATCCAGCAAGAAGGTGGAGAAGGCGGATACCAGGAGCCGACGCAGTTTGCCAAGTACAGGCGAATGATCTCCGACGGTACGAGTCGTGAGGATGTGCAGAAGGTGATGGAGACGGACGGCGTGGACGAGTCGAGCATCAATGCATTCTTCGACGGCATCAACTCGTATGACGCCAAGATCCAGGCGCTGCAAGACGAAGTGAATAAGCTCAAGAGCAACAAGAGTAAGCGTCAGAAGGAAGAGAAGTCGGATGAACCGAGTACGGCGGACCGATTGGCGCAGATGGACATTTCAGATGACCAGGCTAAGCTCTTGCGTCGTCTGCTGAAGCTTGAGAAACTGCTGAATGAAGCTGGTATTGCTGTCGGTGCCGACATTCCGTATGAAGAAGCTAAGGAGAAGGTGGAGGAAATTGCGAAACGTATGCAAGAGATCGGATCTGCAGATGTGACGCATCCGGATCCTGCCGTTCAGCAAGAGCTGCGGGAAGAGTACTATCGATTAGAACAGGATATGGAAAAGTACAATAACGCCATGATGATGACGGACGAGTATGCGCAGGAGCAAGAGCGGAAGGAGCGCGAGTGGGAAGAGGAGAACCTGGAAGCGAATAAGCAGGCGCTGTACGCCATTCGGCGTATGATGCCAGTGGAAGTGAAGAACTTGTCGGAGAAGCAGCTTCAGGCGCTGACGACTCCGAACGGTCAAAAGTTCCCTCGAGACGTGGCGCTCAAGTTCAAGCGAACGAATATCTTGGAGCTGCTGCGTATGAAGCCAGAGGACATTGGCAAAAGTCACCCTTCGTTGCTAGTAAATATGCGATACACTGGTCTGACGGTCACGGAGCGTCGAGCTTTGCACCTTCACTTGAAAGACGTGGCTGCTGGATGGGAAGCGCAGCAAGGTGAAGAGCTGACGAAGAAGAAGTACGATTGGTTCAAGACGCTGAAAGAGACATTCAAGACCGTCGTGAATACGTACAATAAGCACGTGCAGCAGTACGGTCCGGCGGACAACCATCCGTACGCGACGCGAGACGATCCAGATATTGGTTGTCCGATGCTTGGCAAGCAGTGTCCAATTAAGGCCGATCGATCTCCTGCGTACGATCAGGACTTTGGCTTCCCAGACGGAGACGTCTACATGGAGTCTGCCGTCGAGAAGGGAGCTCCGGATGATCAAGGAAAGAAGGCGATGGAAGAAGCCAAGGCGTTGGCGCGAGAGAAGGCTGCGAACGCTCGTTCCGATCTGCTGAAAGCTCACTACAAGAACGTGCGTCTGGCCGCCGAAGCGAACGGTGTGTGTGAAACCATCGACACGTCCTTGGACCAGATCGAGTCCAAGCAGCTGCAGTGGTTCCAGACGAGACTCAAGCATCGTGTACAGCGCACCGAGTCTGCTGCGACCATCAAGGTGGAGCTAGCCGAGTTTGGTGGACTGGTGAATGACCAGCGTTTGATGGCGTTCAAGTTCTCCGAGCGGTCGGGTATGAACTTGAAGGGTAAGCGTGATCCGAGCAAGGACAGTCCGGATACTCGATCTGCGTTGGAAAGCAAGCTGTGCTCCATGTTCTGTGAAGCTTTGCTGGATTGTCTGAAGGGTATGGAAGACCGGATGGATGATGTTAAGGCAGAAGACAAGCGTCTACGTGCTGCTATCCCGACGCTTAGGTCGTTGCTGGATGAGCTGGAGGAGAAGAACCAGGCGACGATGAAGAACTTGGGCGGAGGAGAGATCAGTGGTGCGGAACGGAAGCTCAAGCTTCGTACGGAGTTGATGAAGGAAGCCAAGGATAAGAATGCTGCTGAAAGTGCTGCCGAGTCAGGTGGTGGAGAAGAGCAGGGAGGAGGAGAGGAGCGTGCTCCTGCGCCTGGACGAGGCAGGGGAAGAGGTGGCAGAGGAGGACTGCTTGCTGGTATCCAGGGACGCGGAAAGCCGGAAGACGATGAAGGTGGGGGCGGCGGTGGCGACCTCATGTCTGCCATCCGAGGCGGTGGACGCGGACGAGGTAGAGGACGCGGAGGTGGCGAGCGTGGTGGTCTCATGGCCGCCATTGCAGCCAGAGGCGGTGGTGGAGGCGATGGAGGAGAAGACGGTGGTGGCGGTGGAGAAGCCGGCGGCCGAGGCGGGTTGATGGCCGCTATTGCTGCTCGAGGACGCGGCGGTGGTGGCGGTCGTGGCGGTGGAGACGCCGGTGGCCGAGGCGGACTAATGGCTGCCATTGCTGCACGCGGCGGCGGAGGTGATTAAGAAGGCCGTAGGGTAGAGTGGAGAAATTTGCAACCAAGAGAGAGAGAGATAAGTGCAAAAATCGCAAGAAGAGGAAAACGAAATGGACATGATCTGCATTTATCGAGTTTAATCGTTTCGGAAAGTTGGTGATGTTTTGCCCATGATCGCACTAAAAGCCTGCACTAGATCGTCACTGTACAGTGTCGAAGCATTGTGGTAGCTTACTTGCTGCAGTGCATCAGACGTGGTATGGTCTCGTTGGTAGTGAATCGTCTGTTTGATGCCACGCACGGTGAGCGGACTCTTGCTTGCAATGTCTTTAGCAACCTTGGATACGTAGTCATCTAGCTCTTCTTTATCGTGGAGAGAGCGTAGAGCGAGTCCCATCGACTCGGCCTCTTGTCCGCTAAAGTCACGACCTGTAAAGGACAACTCCTTGGCTTGCTGCTCTCCGACCAAGTTCGGGAGACGCTGTAAAGTGCCAATGTCCGCAACAATTGCAAGTTCTACTTCTCTCACAGAAAAGGTGGCGGATGTCTCTGTATATCGTAGGTCACATGCCGTGATTAGATCAAGTCCTGCGCCGATGCAGTGACCGTGAACGGATGCGATGACCGGTACACGGCAGCGTTCCGGTGCTGAAATGACGTGCTGGAAATTATCAATAACACGCATAAGGCCTTCTCGCTTGCGAGCTTCACAGGATTCTTCATTAGCTACTTTCTGCATCATCGCAAAGACATTGAGGTCCATCCCAGCAGTGAAGGACGGACCTGATCCGGAGAGAATGACAGCTCGGACGCTCGCGTCGTGTTCGATACAGTCAAAGGCTTCACGAAGCTCCTCCCACATCTGCATGCTCATTGCATTACGCGATTTAGGACGGTTCAATGCCAAGTGAGCAATATGATCGTCATCTTTCGAGAGGGAGATCGTCTCGAAAGCAGAGGTCGTGTCCGGAGATATCGGCATGGAAGTGCCAACTTTCAAATACTTTTTCAGTAGCGATTCGTCATCTTTACCTACTACAAAAGACAAGGGTCTAACACATGCCGTTTTGGAAGCAGCAGCAGAGCGTAATGAAGGTAGACAACGAGTACCTAGCGTCCGTATCATGGTGTATCTATAAGTGTCCAGATGATGTCGAGATGCAAACGTGAATGGTCGTACGAAGGTTGCACCAAATACATTGCTATATTCGAGTTTCCAGTGCTGGTTACCACTGTCGGAGCACCTCGTCCTATGAAGCCTGTGCTCTAGTATCTAGTAATAATCTTGCGTATTCGAACTGAGGCGCTTGAGCAACGCCGATGTCTCTTCATAAGCGTAGAACGTGACGGCATTCACTGGGAATGCACGCACGACAGCGGTGGACAGTCCGTTGACAAAGATGCGAGGACCGCCGACTTTATACAGCCTCCGAGCTTGGTACATGATCTTCTGCTCTGCCTTGGTAGCTTCCTCTGGCAACGTCTGAATGGATGACTTAACAACTATACATGAGCTATTAGCTACGATGGGTATATGCATTATTGTCATTAAAGAGCAACCGTCAATGGGGAACGAGAGTGCCCAAGAGCCAACGCCTGCGAGACCTCCAGCCGTGAGCATCGATGCTGCTGGACTAAAGTTTGCTTCCGTCATCCTCCGCTTCGAGAACTCGTACATGCCAAAATAGAATGCAAAGGACGGGACTTCACGACACAAGGTGATGGTGTAGCCTGTGAATAGACCTCGGATACCTTGACGTTTGAAAATGTGTTTGACACAGTCGACTGGACCTCGGTAGTGACTGTTTTCATGTCCGTCCTGTACCTGTAGTCTACATTTGACCAAATCTGTCGGAGTCAACGCTACTGTCTGGAAGAACCCACCAATCGTTCCTACCATTCGCTTAGTACTCTTGAACTTATGCATACGTCTATAGGTACGTACCCGCAATGCAAACGGACTGGATCGAAGGTTGGATCGCATCGTCGCCAATGACTTGCAGTGTACGTTCGTAGGCAGAGAACATGATTGCGTTTGTCCACGCACTGCCGAAGAGAGGGGAGCTCAGTCCCTTGAAGAAGCCGTGGAAGCCTTCATGTTGGAGCTATTAAATCGCGTGAACACTGACCAACTAGCGTTTCTATATTAAGCCTACGGTTTGTTTCGCACAGTCGATCGGACCTTTGTAGAAGGAGCTATGGGTTTGCAATCGCACTTTGATCTATATACGACGTTTAGCTTTGTCATTCACATGCACGAGTGTCAAACGTGTACGGTATCAA
Organism: Salisapilia sapeloensis; assembly: GCA_023334545.1. Lineage (NCBI taxonomy): Eukaryota > Oomycota > Peronosporomycetes > Peronosporales > Salisapiliaceae > Salisapilia > Salisapilia sapeloensis. The sequence goes on along the minus strand of JAADVB010000203.1, from coordinate 20,603 downwards.
AGGGCTGGCCGACGATAATGCCACTGCATCCCCCCACGACACCCGAGACGAAATCTACGATGACAGAGTAATTCTGCGTCTCCTCCGCCATCTCTTTATGTAGCACCTTGTCAATAGAATGGTCAAGTGTTCAAAGTATCGACTTGAAGCGTACTCGAGTCGTCTAATCAAATAAAACGAGATCTCGTGTTCAAATAGCTCGATATTGTACCCTCGCGAAAGAAAAAGAGAATCTGATTCTTCTAGATTACCGTCCGAATCAGACTAAACTTGCTCTGACTATGGTGGAATGGTTGGCCTCAAACCGAGCCAAACAGCACGACTGAAAGGAGGTCACAAGACTTACAAGTCACAAGTGGAGATCCGCCCGCCGGCAAGCTTTCCTATTTACCATGCTCGTCCCGAAGAAGAACCGTATTGCCGTCTACTCCTACCTTTTCAAGGAAGGTGTCATGGTCGCGAAGAAGGACTTTTCGCTGCCCAAGCACGACGCCGTTGAGGTCCCGAACCTCCAGGTGATCAAGCTCATGCAGTCCTTCAAGTCCCGCGGCTACGTCAAGGAGACCTTCAACTGGCAGTACTACTACTGGTACTTGACCAACGAAGGTATTGAGTTCCTCCGCGAGTACTTGCACCTGCCGGCTGAGATCGTCCCGGCGACGCTCAAGAAGCAGGCTGCTCGCCCTGCCCGTCCGCAGCCGCCGTCGGCTGGTGGATTCGGCCGCGGCCGCTTCGACAAGGACAAGAACATGGGTCCGTCTGGCGACTTCAACCCCGAATTCGTACGTTTTATTGTTATCTCTCTTAGCTACTCGTTCCATGTACTAAATTACTCTCTTTAGCGTCGTGGTGGCCAGGATGGATACCGTCGTGAGGCGCAGCAGTAAAGTTAGTCTGCCAAGGTCCTGAATATACTTCCTTCGGGCGTTTCTCAATCACGTTGCATGCTTTTCGAGTTGCCGTTGGATGATCTCGAGCTTTTCTTTCCCCGATAGCACTTTGTTCACACGCAAAGCCATGATCACTCGCTTGCCAGCGCTTTGGAAAGTAACTTTGTTGGTCATGGAGTTATTCTCGGACATGGAAACGATGAAAGTTTTGCTCGATGGACTTCGTTGCGTCGGAGTCTCAGGCATCCAGCATTTTTTCTCGTTATTGGAGTGATCTTTTGCCGCTTCCTGTGCATGCTAGTAAGATATGTACTACGCTAGTGTTTAATTACCGTACTTGATTAGCTTCGAGTGCGAATTTCGTTTCCTCGAGAGGTGTCCGATTCACCTATCGAAAGGTTAGGATCAATACTGGTGCTACGATAAACGTCTGTACGTCGTTTCGAAGGCTTGGATTGGCACCGAGTTGCAAAAGCACTTCGACTGTCTTGATGCATCGACCTCGAACTATTTCGATGTGAATAATTCATGGATATAAAATAGGAGGGGATACGAACCAGCTTTGTGCAGTGGTGTCTCTTTATTTTCGCTAGTACTATTGATGTCAATGCCAACGACCGTGACGAGGTAGCGAACCATCTCGACGTGGTCTTTACGACAGGCATGATGAAGAGCATTGCGCCCATTTTCATCATGCACCGACGGCGATGCGCCCATACGCAACAGCTCTTCGACAACTGCCATCTTCCCAGTATATGCAGCTAGAGGCCGTATAGAGTTATGTCGAATGATATTCGTGATAGAAAATGTGTACCCCAATGCAAAGCAGTCATGCCAAATCGCTATTCGACATGTAAGCAGACGAAAGTTGAACCTAGAAAGAAGTGAAGTACGTCTTGCGCATCGACTTTGACTTGCTTCTTCTTGACCATTGTCTGAACACTTTCCAATTCTCCAAGCATAGCGTGACGAACAAAGAGCCCATTCTGCTCTAGCATTCTATCCTCTTTCCGAAACTCACGACTGCCAAACACACCCATACCAGCGAATTATCCCAACTCTAGATCAATACGCAACGATTCAAACGAACATCCACTTTACAAGAAAATAAAAGTACTATTTAAAGATTAGCTAGTCTACAAGAATAGATGTTTGCCCATGGTTAGTCTCGACTATCATGGTCGAAGTGACATAAGACGAGACGTGGAATATGAAGCCATCAATCAGTGGAGCAGCTTTCCAGCAGCCCGAAAGCGCGGTCCGCTGCTCGACACCGAGACGTTACTATTCGACTGTTTGCATCGCTTATCCCTCACAAAGGTGTCCGAGTCCAGTAGATTCCACCCGAAAGCAGAGCTACTAAACAGACGATCGGGGCGAGATAGCACGACTCGCGGACCCCCACTGTGAAAGAAGGGTCGCTCACGAATCCAGTCGGGTCTATAAATAAAGAAGTCGTATCGACGATGTAAATTCGGGAATGGAGCAGAAGCTACCGAGCCGCCAACCCGTGCGCCAACCATTCAAATGTCCTCCAGTCTATATCATTGGCCAAAAATTATTCAGATAGTATACGTGGATTGGCGGAAATACCCAGATACACTGGCTCGTCTGCTCGTAGAACGGTACTCGAATGGCACTCACGTTCTATACTGAAGGCAAGTGTAAGCGGACACCAAAACGAATATTGTCTCGAGTGCAGCCTCCACCGCCTGTACCAGTCTCTTCCACTCTCAGCGGCCAGCTTATACCTTGTTGCTAGCACTAGAGGCAGTTTCCTTTTGATCGTGTCGGTTTGATCCCTTATTCTTTCATCCATCATGAGCGAGGTAGCGAACGGAAGGGAGACGATGCCTCAGGACGATCCTTCGATGCAGTCGAGCGGCGACGACATGGCATCCGAAATGCGGCATAGTTTAGAGGATATACGACCACAGTTCAACGAGGACGTTGCACGAGCTCGAGCAGGTACACTGCGTAGTGCATTTATTGGGCACGAGCTGAATTCGGCTTCCTCGCCTGCACTCTCGGCCATGGCGACGCCGTCCCATCCCACGCAATCCCCTGCGCTCACCTCTCGTGATCGACCGACGACGTCTTTAACCAATTCAGCCGTCCGAGGTCGTCGACAACGGCGTCCTCGTAAATTCGTCGTAACGGACGTGCCTGATGATGAATCCTTTTCACCGCAGACAAGTCCTCCGCCGGAAGCACACTCGACCAAAACGGAAGCTTCGGATAGCACGATCAAGTAAGCCCCACACACCTTTTACTCCATAACTTGAACTAATGAAAATGTAGGAGAAGAACGGAAAAGCGAGGAAGATTCATGATCACCGACTTGTCTTCGAATATGGAGGAAGCGTCTACACCGACTACGACTGAGATCCCACCGCCACCACCGATTCGACGCACGACGCTACGTCGACGATCGAGTTTCCGGAGTGCCAACAGTCTCGCAGGTATGGACAGACCACGCGAGTCGCCTGCAGGTGAATCTGACAAGCACCGTCGTCCGGAGCCACTTCCGTCTCCCTCGAACCAGACCCATCGCGTGGATCTGAGTGTCTTTGACCGCCAACTTCTTTTCCTCCAGCGAGAAAGCGCACAGATGAAGTCTTTGCTCGATGGCATGGTGTCGACGAACGCGCGGTACATTGAGGCGTTGTGCCAGACCGGATCGACTTTGTCGTCTCTGTCTCCTTCTGGCTTGAGTGAGCTCAGTGTCTCCGATCTGACTGCCTCGAGTGAACAACAGGCTGGTGGTCACACGCGTGAAGACAAGTCTGTGCGACTACAGAACGCGTATGCCGAATTAGAGCAAAAGTACTCGGACCTGATGCGCAATTACGACCAAGTTCGAGAACGTAACAGGAAGCTCACGACGCGATTGGAGCAGGAGATGAGTGTGAACGAAGAACTGCGGTCGCAATTGGCTCAATTGACGCAGTACACGGAATCTCTTGTGGCCGAGTCGGATATGGCGTCCGTTGTGGATGTCACGTCGTCCATCGGTCTGGACGAGACGTTTCCTCCTCACGAGCCGGCGGAAACACCGTCGAAAAGGAGTGAACCGGAGGATAATAATGCCCATGAGACAGTGAAAGCGACAGAGCAGAAGCGACAGCGTCCAGAGAAAACTGGCGCCTTGGACAGTCTCATGGACAGTCAGATGAACGAACTATCGTCGTCTTTGCACCGACCAGACAGCAAGTTTGGTGGTACTAATCAAGAAACAAGAGGCTGGGGAACGTATTATCCGAATAACTACTCGACGCTACCGTCCAGTTCATCTTCGTCACTTGCAGCGTTTGGACGGCAAGTGGCGAGCATGCACCCGTCCGCTTACTATGGCCCTCAGCCTTCGTATTTGCATCCGCGTGGGCAAGGAGGCAATCAAGCTTCGGGCAACCCGTTGTTTCAGAATGACCCGTTTGATGCGATTTCGACGAGCAGTTCGAATACAGATAGAGCACTCCCATCCGTCTTCACGTCGGCCAACAGCACAGCCGATGTGGCCGGGTCGACGTGACACGGGCATTTTTACCACTTTCATTATTGAATCGAGACAATACAAGCTAGAACGAGGTTACTGGATCAGTGGCACTCGTCTCGTTCATTTTGTTGATATACCTAGACTTGTTGGGCGTGAAGTAGACGAGTACGCAGCTTGTTCAAGTCAGCTGATGGCAGTGTACTTGGTTTTTGTATGTTGTATTTTCAACGAATCAGAGCGTCCAGTACGAAAGAAAAGAATCTTTTTTTTCCTACTGGCAATGCACGTTTCGCCAAGAAGATTCTTGCACGTGCTTCTCTCTGCTGTCGCGGTCATGTTGTCGAAAAGATCTGCAATCTGTTTTGCAAGAGACGAAGAAAAGAAGAGGGGCGTGTATAAGAACAAAGTACCCCATCCTGTCTGAAGTGGCCCTAAGATCATCTCAACATCGCGTCGTGGCTACCCATATCACCCCCACCTTCCCCTGTCGCAACTAGCTAGATCGAGTATGGAGAGTCCATCGTCCGGCACGCCTGAGGTGGAAGCCACGCATACGATTAATCCCTCGATTCGGAAGATGGCAGAGATGTTCGGAGGACACATCGGATCGGTCGCTTCGGATAAGGCGCTGGGTAGCAAGTCCCCCCGATGTGCAGAGGACGCACAGGAGCCGAGTGGCGTCAGTAAAGCTGCCATTAAAAATCCGTCCGGTACAAACGACATGTACCCTTCGAACTCCGTTCACGCTTCAGACGCAGTCGAACAGGACGTTGCCAAGGCACAACCCGGTTCGTCGGTACCTCCAATGTCCTCTCTTAACGAGTCTGTCATGTACAAGTCTGTCGTACGTGTCCTAGGCTTTAAGGATCACACGCCACTATCCGCTCACGAAGAGTCTGCTGACGCCATACATTCGAACGAGCGACCTGTACCTAGGTCCACTCCCGTCCCCTCAGTGCAGGAAGAAAACAAGATCTTTTCGTACGCAGGCATGTACACCAATGTTGCTCAAGTCCTGGGTTTCCAGCAGGCATCTACCATGTCTGAAGCTACTGAATCCACGCCCGTCGCACCGAAATCGACACCCAGTGTCGTCGCTGACTCCACTCCTCCCTCTGGATCGACGGAGTCTTCAGTCGAGTCAGCAGTGGAATCTATCCACACGACTGCGGATATTACGGAAGAGACTGCTGTATCGGAACCTACAAAGCCTGACCTAGACATACAGGAAGCAGTATCTACTGACGCTAACAAAGTGTCTATGTCGTTAAGCATGTATGCGAGCGTCTCTGAAGTGCTCGGATTCCACAAGTCATCTGCGTCTGAGTCATCGGAGCCTACCGCGAACGTACCCGAAGCGGCATCCAATGTCACTACTGAAGTGACTACTATATCTGAACCTACCGAGCCTAGTCCAGTCCAGCCGGCAGTGGAATCTAGTGACGCAGTTGAGGAGATTACTGAAGAAACGACTGTACCGGAGTCAATAGAGCCTATTCTAAACGTACATGAAGCGACATCTACTGACACTACGCAAGTGTCCATGTCGTTGAGCATGTATGCGAATGTCTCTGAAGTGCTTGGTTTCCATAAGCCATCTACGTTCGAGTCGACGGAGCCTATCCCAAGTGCACCTGGCACTGTATCCAGTGTCGTTGCAGAAGCATCAAACACCTCCGATTCGATGGGACTCAGTCCGGTCGTATCCATGACGGCATCCAGTGCGAGCGACAACTCTCCTAGCTTTGAGCCAGACACGTTTGAACTGGAGAAAGAGACTCCTTCGTACAAGGCCTCTCCTCCTCTAAAGACGCAAGATTCGTACATGGATGCAGGTCTGTCGTTTAGTGAGCACATTCCCATCGCAGATCCGCCGTCTGTATCTTTGGACGAGGAAGATGAATATAGCTCTTACTGCAGTACAAGTCCACGCTCGAGCAACCAATCAGGCAAGATGGACACCTACGTTCCCCAAGGCTCTCCTCCAAATGGTTTCGAAGCCATGCTAGATGACCAGAGCTCCATCAGCTCCTACCACTCGGATCGTCGTAGCAGCATGGAATCAGGAGACAGTCAACTTTCTTCACCCAAAGTGATTGTGCAAGAAGTGGACCAGGAAGTCAGTCCCGTATCGGAAGTGGAAGAGGACGAGTACGCGTCGGAACTAGGCACGCCACTGCATGACGGAGGTAAAGAGGACTTGGACTATGATGATGAAGACGAAGACGACTACTTTTCTTCCCACCGCTTCATCGGTCCTAGCAACCCGAAAGACCCGTGGAGCTCTCGTCAGCTCCATGGCATCCGTCGCGTCAGTGTCCGGTCGTCTCCACCCAAGTTTGTGAGTGACGCTGCTACCGGCAGCCAGCGTCGTACCTCGGCTAGTGCCGCCAGCACTCGTCGTTCATCTGCGTCGGAGCACACGTTCTCCGTCGCGTTTGCGGAACCCAAGCTCGGGATGTTCGTAAAGGTGGTCTTGGACAACGACGAGCTGTCTGTCCAAGTAGCCAAAGTCGACCGGCACAGCCCTGCCTTCCGTGCCGGTGTCGTCGTTGGTGACATCCTCGTGAGCGTTAACGGCACGCGCATCGAGCCACATATGCCGGAGCCGCAAGTCCAGGAGATCATCGCGTCAGCCAAGTCGCCTCGCAACATGGTCTTCCTCCGACAGGCAGAAGACAGGCATGATAGCTATACACGTAGTAGTGATGCGTCGAGCGAGTCGGAGGCGCCGACTGGACTCTACCGTCGACTCAGTTCCGCCGTGTCCTTTGGCTCGAGCGTCCTCGGCTCGGCGCTTCGTCGCCGGAAGACATTTGTGCATGAAGACTCCGAGTGCTCGTCCTGTGGCATGTCTCCCATCACCGGAGCGCTGTGGACGTGCAGTTCGTGCTCCGACACAACGCTCTGTAACTCTTGCTATGAGAGTGGCGCTCATGGCATGGAAGGATCGGAAGCGATGCTGGCCATGCAAGAAGCTACAGCCGAGTACAAGATCCGGCAAAAATGCAAGTCGTTTACGCCAGAGCTGATGCAATCGCTCCGGATGGACGTGTGCAAGGATCGACCGGACAAGCTCGAGTACCTCGGCGAGTGGATTGGTGCGATCATTGGAGGCACACCTGCGAACCAGATCACAGTGCGAGGATGTGAGATCCCGAACTTGACGTCGGTCGGAAGACAACGGTTCGTGACGAACTTGCTTCCGCTTGTGTCGAATCGGACGGATATTGAAGTGCATGTGGAATGGCTAATTGACAACAAGTCGGAAGTACCTAGTGATGTATTTTACGAACAAGAGGACTACAATGCTTTTGCGGATGAAGAGGAGGAAGAACCGGTGGAAGAAGAACGGGAGCATTTGGAGAAACTACGGATCTGGATCTCGGATAAGAAACTCCGTACAGCCTCTCCATTCATGGATTAGCGCCTTGGCTTCTTAGAAACTTTTGCATGACAATATACTCTTTTTTCCAATGACATTCATCCGTTTGTGATTATGGAGTTCACCTCATTAGTTGAATGGACAGTAGTTAGCTCCTAGGAGGAAGTAGACAACTAATAATCGACTACTTCTGATAATAACGCTACTTCTCACACAAAATGTAGATTAAAACTACTTCAGCGCTACTTACCCAGAGATTTGGAATTTAGAGGTCCATGGCGACGAAGGTGACTACCCCGTTTGGAGAAGGTGAGCTCGAAGAGATTCGTGACGATGACGTGCACGTCGTCCGGAGCTCATGGGCAGTCTTCTACTTGAACAAGTCTGCGGTCACGTATGTTGAAGAGAAACCGAAAGAGCCGACAGCGAATGAAATGATTGACGAAGCGATTCAATTCACGGAAACTGGGAACGGGCAATTTAAAAAGCAGGAGTTGAACGAAGCTGTGTACAGCTACCTCCGCGCTTTGAACAACTTGCAGCGTGTAGACCAGGACCATGCTACACACAAGCAAAAGGCGAGTATTCTGCAAACGATGATCCGATGCCATTTGAACCTCGGAGCGTGCAAACTCAAGCTCGATGCGTACCAGGACGCCGACACAGCTTGTACAAACGCTATAAGCATTTTAAAGGTGCTTGGCGAGAATCAAGACGGAAATGTCGCGATGTGGATGGGACGACTGGGCGTGAAGGAGTCGCAGATGCTACGTGAATGGCCATCGAAAGCTCGATTCCGTCGAGCCCAAGCAAGATTCAAGCTCGGCAGGTACGCTGACGCCAAGCAGGACTTGGTCGTGACTGTACGTCTAAGTCCGAAAGACAGTGCTTGCCGGCAATTGCTGGAGCAGGTGACTCAGCTGCTAAACCAGCAACGTTCAAAGGAAAAGCAAGCTTGGGGCGGCATCTTTGAAAAGCCCAAGGAACAGAAACCAGAGCCTTGGTACAGCTCAGGCGCGGCACTGGCCACGGCATCCGTGTTGGCCGGAGTTGCCGCCGTGACGATGTTTGCCTTGCGACAACGTTAACAAAATATTCGTAGTAGCATTTTGGCATGACGTTTTAACTGCCCTTGGTGCAGCAATTTCTTTTTGAAAGAAGGCAATGAAAAGCAAGTTTTCGAGAGCATCGTGTTGTCGTCTTACCTCCTACCGTTATTCTACCGTGGCTGGCGTGCTTTACTGGCGAACTACTGCGTTTCGCGATGGATAGTCTGGTCACGGCGTCCCCTCATGCCTCGAGTGCACTTCTGACGTCGCTGGCGCATTGTCACAAACTGGCGATCCGTGGATGGAGTGTTGGTAGAAAGTGGCACCGGCACTTCAACTTGGAGCGCGTCAAAATCTTAGGGCAACTTCGGATGCGGAAGCCCACGGATCCGAGCTTTCTCTCCGAAAGGAAACATCGGCATTGACTCGGCTGTGGATGAAGGGAAACTCTTCGGAAATGATATGCTTCTTTTTTGTAAAGTAATCCAAATCGGTTTCCGCTAGCTGCCAGCCATTGCCTCCTTGTTGTCGACTTGGATCCGACTGGTGACCCGTCACGAACGGTATGCTGCACATGAGTAACGGCTGTGCGGCATTAGCGGTCGCATTACTTGCTCGCGCCGCTACTTATTCCATGCATTGAACATGTCTTCAACTTTTTCTCTGTTTCCTTCCCTTTTGGACCTGGATCCCGATGTTGCCGAGCAAAAGATACAGGTGCAGCCGTCAGCATTCCATCTCATCTGTAAAAGAAAAATCCTGTGCTAGACATGTCGCGCGCAAAGGGCAATGTTGCCGATGAAGGGCAACATCGGCCCTGTAGGAAGCGATTGCATCGGCAACTCGTATCGCAATGGACGTACGCGTTGACCTTATGGAGCGCCTAATCTTCCGTCTATTTTCTTCCGCATACAAAACCTACAATGTTGGCGCGTCCCACTCGGAGGGTTGGCCGAAAAAAAGCAACGGAAAATAGGACCGGCAAAGGCAAGCTTCGGGACTTTTTCCGCTCAGACGTTCATTTTCAGAATCACCTCCAAGTGCACAAGCCGGCACTCGAAACAAAGCAAACACACCAGACAGCCCAACTGTCTGGTCCTCCGCTTCTCGAACGAAACGCGCCAGACGTCTTGAACGCAAGCACGCTAGACTTCTCCGCGAAAGCGCGCCGACTTGCACGCACGCTAGTCGAAAGCTTTCATTCACTCGTAAACAGTCCATTCTGCACACTTGTTGCATCAAGTAAAAACCTCGACACTAAAGAATTTATCACCCATCGCTCAACTACTCGACGATTCTGTCGACACCATTTTCGAATCCTTCTACCCTACATCCTGCGCACACCGAAAATAGTAAAATGGGAGGCGAACTCCACCCGCAAGCACAGCGCGCGCTCTCGTACACGTCGAACGTAAACCAAGAGGCGGCCGAAAAGCCTGTGCTCCAAGATCGATCGATCGAAGTCACTCGCGTCAAGCTGCGAGATCCGGTGAGATGTATTCCCCCGACGAGCACGTCTTCGTTATGGTCTGCTGATGGACTCAAGCGTGTGCCGTGGCAACAGCAGCAATCTGATGAAAGGAGCACTGAAAACGAAAGCGACAACAACGCGACGCCCAGAGAGGACGAGGCGGAATCCGAGACGAAAGAACGCGGCGGAAACCAAACCGACGAGCTCGAAGACAACGACTGTGCAGCGTTAAGCAAATGCAGTCCGACCAACGCGGTGACGTCGCAGGACCTGCGTGACCTATGGGCCGCCGAGCCAGAGGTACACTTTGCCCGATGCTATCTCGAAACGAGAAGCCGATTACGAGGACATTAGTTGAATTAACATCTGTTTATTAGGTACTACAATTGGATTCGGAAGCGCCTACTGAAGAACCGGAAGTACAGAGTCCTCGTGAACCAGTCAAGGTGAGTGCAAAATTATCCATCAACTCTACTGTTAAAAATAGTTCTAAACCGTGCCATGCCCTATTGGCAAAACCTTGTAGATGACATCAGACCAGTACGTGTCCAAGACCAGCAACTTCGCTTCCTCTGCTTCGGCGCCAGATATCTGGAGCTCTGTCAAAGATGGTGAGCAGGACGCCGGTGTTGCTGTAGTCAGCCCGCACGGATCTTCCGATAGTGGTGACCCTTCCGTCGCATCCGAGTTCGGTCATTCGTTCGACTCGGCGCGCGTGCGCCATTCAGAGCCAGATTACGTTGCTGCTTCTGCTGAATTTTCTCACCGCATGGAGACATCGGGGCGCCACTCGACACCTTCCTTTGCGTCAATGAACCAGCTTCAGGAAGACTTCCCAAGAACACCTTCTCCGGTTCTTGAATCTTTCCAGTCCGATGGATGGATGAGTGGTACTGGTCTTTACAACTCACTTAGTGTTGGAGAAACCAATTCGCAGGGCATTGAGTGTCTTCAAGAAGATTTTGAAGGTCTTCGCTTTTCGGGTAGTGCCATGCATGGCCATCAGCCCCGACTGCACGAAGCGAGTAGCTTTGAGGTACCACGCCAACGGTTTCACTTTGACGAAGCAGACTATCAGAAACCAGCACAAGCTCGTGCGCAGCCACCGCGCAGCACTGGCAGAAGCTCTTATGTACACCCACCTTACTCTGCAGCACCACCACCGGCGTTTCACCCTCGCAACGTTGTGCCTGCGAGTGGGCAACCAAATGCAAGCGCAGCGCAGTGGTTTGCTCAAGCTCCTGGTAGTGGTGGGTATCTAGCTCCACAAAGATACTCTGACGACATGTCGGGTGCCGTCGGCTTTCAGTCGATGCAATTTGGAGGCCGAACTCCTCGTGGTGGCTATCAGCGCTCGTTCCCTCCAGCACCTCCCGTTCCACGTCCATCGGATGTGGACTTTATGCCTGCTAGAGAGTTCGGAGACCCCAACACCAGACCTTGGCAACCATCACCGAGCAACAGCTTCTCTTCATGGTCTCCATCTTCACGTCGCTCGGAATATACGTACGTGCACCCGATCGCGCACTCATACAATTCCGGTAGCCTCCTAGAAGAGTTCACAGCAGCCCCCAAGACTGACAAGTGGGAATTGGCTGACATCCGAGGTCACCTCGTGGTGTTTGCTAGAGACCAAACGGGCTCGCGCTTTATTCAGCAGAAACTCGAAAAGGCGGATGAAACCACTCGTGCCAGCGTGTTCAATGAGATCTATCCGAGTGCGCTCATGCTGATGATGGACCTCTTTGGAAACTATGTGATCCAAAAGTTCCTCGACCATGGATCGTTAAAGCAGCAGCAAATGCTTGTTAGCCTTATGAAGCGCAACATGATTGAACTTGCGCTGCAGATGTACGGCTGCCGTGTCATCCAAAAAGCGCTCGAGTGTACGCACGTATCGGAGCAACTGACGCTGATTGAAGAATTGAAAGGACATGTTCTCAAATGCATCACGGACCAGAATGGCAATCATGTTTTGCAAAAGTGTATTGAAGCAGCATCGGTCACTAACCGCCTGAGCATGCCGGAAGCTTTTGAAATGGAGCGTCGTGTGACAGTCGATGACGTCCAGTTTATTATCGACGACGTAATTGGTCAAGCAGCAGCGCTATCGACACACACGTATGGCTGCCGTGTCATCCAACGCATCCTGGAGCACTGCGACCACAACCGCATTCGTCCGATCATGAACGAGATCGTGTACAATTGCCAGGATCTCGCCAAGGACCAATTTGGAAACTATGTAGTGCAGCATGTGATCAAATACGGCGAGCCGGATCAACGTGACATTGTCATCAACACCATCTACCCAGTCTTTTGCCAGTGGAGCAACCATAAATACGCTAGCAACGTTGTGGAGGCCAGTCTGGACTTCGGCACGAAGGCTGAAATTCATCGCGTGGTTGACTACCTTTTGGAAAGCGACGAAATCGGCGCGACGTGCCCTCTGCTGCCGATGATGAAGCACATGTACGGCAACTATGTGGTGCAGAAGCTTCTGGACAAGTCGGACGAAGCCGACGCGAAGCGCATCCGCCGCATCATTCTGCACAACGCCGACTACCTTCGTCGGTTCACATACGGCAAGCACGTGCTCAGCCACGCGGAGCAGCGCATGCGCCCTAGCTTCTAGACACTGGTCGAAGCTAGCGGTCGCCAATTATGACAACGACTCGGACGTACGTATGAAACTCTTATTTCACAAGACTTGCAGCGAACAATGTGGGGAAGCGCTTGGACGGATTAATACTCGACCGCGGTGCTCATGAAGGAATGTATAAATAGGCTGAGCTTTTCGCATAGGTCGCTGGGAGCATCAAGTTTTTTTCTTATTTGAAGTGATTCGTCAACCCACTTCCCTTTTTTCAATTTTCTTTTATGTCTACGAGAGTAAGAGTACACTAATTCACATGGAGAATTCGACACAGTATATTTTCATTCTTGTTCACATTTGTACGATTGCAATGACGAAGCCACTTGCGTAGCTGCTCGGGTACCAGTGTCCATGGCACTATGGACAGACATGCCTGGTTGCTCGAAAGAAGTGGCTTCACCGGCGAAGAAGATCCGGTTGTCAATGGGACAAGCGAGCTCTTCGGCAGCATCGTCATCCTGACCGACACGAGGGTAGCTGTATCCGCCTTGGATGGTGGGCACGTCGCCCCAGTCAAAGTACATCCCTTCCTCAAAGCTGTCCCGAGCAGGATGAGGTCGAGCACGAGTGCCGTAGATCTCATCCAGTTGAGAGAGAAAGTTGCTATAGATCTTGTCATGATCCATCGAAAGTAGCCGATCAGCACACGCCGCGCCGACGAATCCAGTCACGAGGTATTTGACAGGGACATCATCTTCAGGCTGTACTTCCGGTTGTGGCTCGAGCTCTTCGCGTTGCACGAGTCGACCAACGCCAGCATTGCTGTTGACCCAAAACTCTGGAATGAACGAGTCTGAGCAAATCACTCCATGAGTATCCGCAGGCCAAAAGCCACGAGAGAAACGCAGGAGTACTTTGGCTGCTCGACGCATACCAAAGGAAGCAGCGGCGTCCAACTTGGTTCTCGGAATTGGAGGCGAGTAGTTGATGCAGTGGAAAACGGACGTTGGAACCGTGATTACCAGACGTCGACATGAGATTTCGTCGCCATTCTCATTCGTGATGATAATCCGATCGAGATGTGTGTAGTCGATGGCGGATACTTTCCAACCGAGCTTAGTAGACACACCTTTCGATAAGAAGCGTACGACGCGATCGAAAGAAGGTTGGATTCGGTAGTCACCTTCATCTTCCAACTCGATCCATTGTCTTTCGTATCGACATGTAATACGGAGAGAGATATCGCTCAGGTCTCCTCCAGCTGTGTTTGCATACCCAGCATCAGCCAGCTTCAGCATCGAGCCGGACAGATTTTGCGAATCAAAGTAATCTTTCATGGACTTGTTGGGAGATATGCACTCGACGTCTTTAATATCACTCAACGCCCAGACACTCTCGTTAAACTGACGAAAGTCTTTATCATTTGAATCGTACGCTAGCAACCGCTTCTTATCACCCAAGTAGTAGTATCCGATTCCTCCATCCGGTGCCATTGCAGACGGACCTCCATCACCCTACAGTTCAATACAGTCAATACATGTACGAAGATAAGAGTAGTGAGATGTGTGAATCCGGACTGACTTCCGTTGAGTGGGTACATGCAAAAATCAAAATCCAAGAACTGGAAATTGACAGCATGCAAAGGAAACAGCACGAAGCTATTTGCTCAAGGATGCTAATTATAGGAAACACAATTTGCTTTTGCATCAATATGAAGGCCATTGGATCATGAGATAGAAACCATGAAGGTTCGGATCCGTGGCTGATGATTAGATGCGACAAATGAAAACACTTTATTACCTGAGCCCAAGTGAAGACTTCACGCAAGCTCCAACCTTGTTCCTCTGCGAGTCGAGTGAGGGACGTATTGGCACCATGCAACAGTTCAGCGCCAACTTCGATTGCCATACCAGGGACAAAATCTCTATCGGCGAGAATCCTCCCGCCAATGCGTTCCAATGCATCCACGACCAGTACGTCGTCGACACACTTAGTGTGAATTAGTTGGTTGGCACATCGAAGGCCAGCAACGCCAGCACCGACGATGACTACATCATGATCTACTCGGGATGAGCTCATGTGCGTGCCCTCGATTTTTCTGGGTTTGAGACGGTTGCTCTTGGCATGGCGCTTCGGTGGATGAGATCCTGGACGCGTATCATCGTGACCCGCCCAAGCCTTGCTGGCCAACCATTTCGAATCAGTCCGGTTGACTGATCGAGAGCAAGGCGATACGCCCCTTGACAGGATCTTCAGAAGTGCAGATGCCCATACTATCTCTAGCCCGAATGGCTACTTGATTCTTTGTCTCTGGTTGCTGTCGTGATAGTGTTTACACGACGATCAATCCTACGGGCAACCGAACCGCCTTATAAACCTTACACCATTGTGCTCGTTGGATATGGCTTGAATGCAGAAGAATTTGACGCACGTTCAAATCATCTATTGGAGACTTGAACACAGTAAGATTCATATACACACTACCAACATCTCTATGATGGATTGCTAAAGCATCTCCTAAGGCTCACACGGCGGAATGTAGACTTTTAATGTGCAGCATGTAAATGGAACGGTCACAAAAATAGCTTTTGATTGACTTTTCACTGGGAGTTTGAATTGAAAATACCAATCTACTATGTCTTTACGACTGAATAAATTGACAAAGAGAATATGTACTCGAATGAAATGTGCGCTCGTATAGCGACTACCCAGGGTATTGAAACACCAACAAACGGAGCTTGCCGATGCGACCCGAATAGCTATAAGCGACCGCAACTTAGTTTAGCATGGATTACAAAGTCCGCTTGACCACGGTGACTAGAAGCCAGGCCAAACGGGAAATCCGCCATGCATGTCCGTACAATAGTACAGAGTACCACAGGATTCGTATATATCCTACTTCGACGGCAAATAAGAAATGCTTCCTGCAACAAGAGCGAACTACGAAATGATTGGTGTCAAGGCAGACATCAGTTGTCTTTTATAACAAAGCATATTCGTTTCAATCTTGAGCAGCTCGAGCATCATTGACAATTCAAAATCGAAAGTTTTCACACCTTTCAGAACGACAAATGGAAGCAAGTTCACCAACAAATACTCTACTTTTACGCACATATCCTTATAAACGAACGCAGTGTCAATCCCTACTTCACAACATCTCTGAGACCAATTTTACCAACACACCAAGACTTGTGATTTGTTGAAAATGCAAAATAGGCTTATGATTGGATGAAAACACATAATATTCAAAACTTGAACCGTCCCGCGAAAAACTTCCCACGACTCTCCCAACCGCCATGCAACCTTCCACAGGCTATGAGCATGACCCAGACAACTCCACACGTCTGTACCGAGGTCAAACAAAGCCAATCGCTCAGGTACGTTCGATTGATGCGTCGACTCGGCTTTTACAGCCGACGCAGGCATCGCAAGCTCGATCCATTTCAAAAGTACAAACAGCATCCGCACGAGAACGCTCACAGCGTCAAGAAGCAGAGAAACGGAGGCGTAAACTCTTCCGATCAGCAAAGAACAAAACGGGTAAGTTGACAGTAGCTCAAGCGCCCAAGTTCCAACAGAGGCGTGCTACGACACGTCATGTGGACCGACTTACTCGTACTTCGCGAGAACTTTTGGAAATTGCCGAGTTAAAGAAACATGTTGAGTCCACTCGTCGTAAATACCAACGCTATCATGCCCTCACATCAGGCCAAGCATCTTCCCAATCATCAAAAGACGATGCCGATGTCGAAATCGAGGCAGGTACGAGGGAGCAGACGAAGGTGGAGAGTGCTCCTTTCGGTGTTCCACACGTGCCAAAGAAGAAAACAACGGTATGCAAGGACTTTCAGTTCCGAACGAACTCGAGAGCACAGTCCGAGACGAGAAAGTCGTTAGTCAGAGTGATGGAGGAGAACGCGAAACGGAGAGAAGAGATGTTGGCTATGAAAAGAAAGAAGACACCAGTGTGGGGACCTCCTCCTAAAGACAAGGCACAGTTGCACAAGATTCGTTCGTAGCGTAGGTGCTAATCCTTACAGTGAAGGAATTCAATATCATTTCTTAATGTGTATGGCAAGCTGCTAGTCCGTGTATGATATAATTTTGGATGTTTGGAGATAAATTCATGTAGCTATCATGCTGCTTCAATTTGGTGTATGCTAGTGTAAGGCGTTCTTGGCATTCTGTAGAGCAATGGTAAGATGAGAGAAAAGGTAGAGTAGATCGAAACAAACCTTGACGAGAGATGTCCATGCAGTCGAGGTGTCCAAGCAGGTTATTCCACAAACCTAAAGTTGCTTCCATAACGCGATCATCCGATGGTGTCGTTAGCGACAAGGATCGATCGGAAAGATATTCAATGAGCATATCGCTTGAATACGGCTCTCGAGCACAACGCTCTTGGTTCGATTGGTCGTGGAGAGTAAGCTTCAGTACAGTCGATAACACATTGCATCCGTTCACTAGTATATCCGGATTCTCTGGCTGTGCTTTTAATGAATTTAATACAAGTAGTATCATTCCGTTTGCGATCAACTTGCGCCGGATGTCTATCGATTGAAATTAAAGATCACTTGTTATAGTTTCAAAAAGGTATAGTAACCTGGTTTTTGGAGCAATCGATGCATGTATAGTAGTGACGAAAGTTGCAACGGCTCAATATGATGCAATCGCTGCAAGACATGTACGATTTCTGAGTTGGTGCATAGCTTTGTATTATACGCTTCTAGTTGTTGATGCAATTCAACTTGCTTTTGCTGCAAAAGCTGGCACTCGACCTCAGTTGACTTGATCTTTCCTCGATACAGCTCCAGACTCTGGTGAGCTTCATCGGCTTGTAGCTGGAGCTGTTTTCGACGCTGTCGCACGCACGCAATCCTAGGATCGTCGGAGGCTAGCTCAACTTCAAGAGATTCGGTTTGTTCGGCGCAGCGTTCCGTATCCCATTCAATGTCTTTCCTTTGCGCAATAGCGATCGCAAGATTTGCTTTCGATTGCTGCACGACCGTATCTACATAAATAATTCTTTCCTCGGTTGTTTCGGTTGAACTCGCTAGGCACTGTGTGCGATCCTTTAGGCTCTGGATTGATGTCCGTAAGTTGGCAATGTTTTGCTGCAAGGGCTCCACTAGCGCAGGCTGGATGGTATCCGTCCATGTCATAAGATCTGAAGGTCTCACTCTTCTCTTATCTTGCACTTCAAGACTCGCGCCAGCATCTATGAGAGCTTTCACAATCCCCTACCAACAATCATGACGGCAATCTGCTGATATAGAACATTTGCAAGAGCTATACATTCTGCTTCGCCTGGATGGCATGATGCAGTAGTGTCCGGTGACTCTACGAGTACTACTGTGAACTAAGAACAGGAAGGAATAAGAAAGAATCGACCACTACCTTGCCGTACGATCTATCGAGTTCTACGACAGTGCTTGCGAGCACAAACTCGACCACATCCTACGTTGCCGCACGTGAGCCGTGATACCGAAAGCAATGCTAAAATTTTCTTACTTGACGTGCGTCAGCGACAGCCTGACGCAGTACTGCGTGAGCTATGTGGGACTAGGATACACAAGAACGAGGCAGAAGCGTCAGTATCAAAGAGGATAATCGAAACAACGTGAAAGACACGGGAATGCGGGAAAACGTACTGAATCGTCTTCTTCTTCAATTAGACGGCGCGCCTGCTGCCATCTGGACCGATAGCACAAGGTGAGGAGCTCGGCGGACTTGCTCTCGTCGACTATCATGCATGTCCAGCACTAAAATAGATATATCAACATGGTTTTGGACTTTATTTACATCCTACACTTTCGTTTTTTATTAATAATTAAGTTTCTTCATGCACGTCTACTGTGGCACTCAATCGACTTGTTCCGACGGAGTAAATTTAGAATGCATCGTATGGGTACACAAGTTGTATCAACGTTTCCACGAACCGTTCTTCCCATCGCGATCCCGCTACCATCTCGCTTCTCGCCAAATATGTACCTCAGACAGGCTGACGTCAACAGAGTTGGATTCAATGTTGACTCAAACTGGAAATCTCGGCGTGTACTTTGCAAAGATTTTTTGGGTGCATTCGGACGGGATAGAACAATGCGTTTGTCTATGACAACCGCAGGATGAAGGATGAGATCAACGACCAAACCATTTTGGCACGCAAGCCACGCAGATATGAGATAAAGACAAACATATCTCTGTCGGCATCAGAAATCCATTTCGGTGAGCTGGTCTTCCTTGGATTTTTGATCGCACATTCCAGTTGCTTTAAAAGACGCGCCGTACCTGTCGTGGCGGGAACTAGTCTTGATACGAAGAGTTGTATTTGCGGTTCGACTTTTCGTAATAAGTAATCCCAAGTGATATGCTTCCGACATAGCAGCAGGGATACATTGCTTCACTCACGTGCGTGTATCAAAATTTGCATCGGTATTGCCAACAAGAAAAAGCTAATGAAAATCCAGCTATCCGCTGGGCCATGCGGAGTCGTCTCCACCGTGATTACCTTGTCTAGACCACACGTTGAGTTGGCACTAGGGATGTAGAACGCGAATTCAATTCTTGTCGTCCAATTGTAAAATTAAATCGAGTTGGTCATACATGAGCAAGCTGGACACGGGCATACGACGGAAGATCGTAGTGGCAGGAAAGGTTCCAGTTCCAGACGATGGCGTCACACATATAGCCATGCACGAATTTCTGGGCTCGGACGCAAGACCGAACCCCGAGCCTGGGAGGATCAGTTTTGTGTTGAGAAAGTTATGCCGTCGCAGGCTCCGTGTTTCCATCAGGCCGCGCGCCACCGTCCGCCTCGATAAGCTCCTGCGACAATACATGTTCGTGCTTCACTTCCTGCAGCCCGCCCACCTGGTCATTGTCCTTTCGGTATAATCTGACTATATCTGCTCTGTGAGAGAGATCCGACTTGCATTCGCGTATCCTGCTGGTTTTGGAACTTGCAAGCAACCTTTTACGGTTCAGTCAGACGAAAACAAAACGCACTCCACCTACGCCCATTCTTGAATTTGCTCCTCAATACGAACATCGAATATGGCAAGCAACGATTTTATTCCACCTCAACCAGTGACCAAAGGCATTTGGCAAGAAGCTGAACATGAACGCTTCTTGGAAGCAATGAAAATGTTCCCACGGGGACCATGGAGATCCATCGCGGCCTTCATTGGCACGCGCTCCATCAAGCAAGTGCAAACGCATGCCCAGAAATACCAGCAGAAGATCCATCGACGCCAACGTGGCCTACGAAAGCAGAAGAAGAAATTCGTTCGACTCGAACACCGAGTCGACCAGAACGCTACTGGACGCATTATCAGGGAGAAGTCAGTCGGCATGCCACCATCCCCAACGCACTCGATCATGCCATCCAAGCCCACGATGATGAATGGCACGAGTCCTACCAATGTCAGCGACATCAACGTTGGTCCCACGAGCTCATTCAGCAGCCTCTTAAACTCGGCCCCAATTTCCTATGAGTTCGACCACTTTCTCTCTGGCATGGAACCACTTCCATTTGTCCCCATGACTAATGACCAGTACTTCTCGTCATTTAACTACCCGACGATGCAAGAGTCTTTGGAGCTGCTTCTTCCTTGAGCGCGGGCGCGGGCGCGCGCTGCTGTACCATACCTTTTTAGTTTGCAACCGTCGTATCATAGTGGAGCTTCAGATCGATCCGAGTCGTCTGCCGGAGTAGGTAGT